>MU758776.1:64804-150658 GCA_026770625.1 Nicotiana glauca
AAAAGTCGGATTTTGTTCATTTCTCCCACTTCATTTGGTGATTTTTTGAGGGTTCAAGAGAGGATCTTCGTCAACCATACTAAGGTAAGTTTTTCCCACCCGTTATGAGCTAACTACGTTGATTATGTATGGATTTAGGCATGAAAATTAGTGTGAAAGAATTGGGGTTTGGGTGGAAAACCTAGAAAATCATATTCTTGGAATTTAGCCACGAATTGAGTATGGAATTTAGAGAATATAATATATTTGAGTTCCTAAGGTTATGGGTAAACGTTATCTTTGAAAAGTTTTGGATTCCGGGCACGTGGGCCCGAGGGCATTTTGGCCAACTTTCCAATCGGGGTTAGGACTTGCTATAAATTAGTTTGTAATAAATATTGGAGCATGTATTAATGGATTTGTGTAATGATTGGCTAGTTTGGAGCGTGGCTCATCAATTGGAGTCTTCGGAAGAATGTAGAATGCCGGTTATGATTATTCGGAGCGAGGTGAGTCTCCTTTCTAATCTTGTGAGGGGGAATTTTCCTCATAGGTGAAGTAAATGATTATGTGCTATTTGTGGGGGCTACGTACGCACGAGGTAACGAGAGTCCGTGCGTAGCTACTATCATGCTATTATCCGGGTAGTCTAGGACCCAAAGAGCATGTTATACATGGATTATAGTGAACCCATTTATGGTTTGAATTGCTTAAGTCACCTTGAATTGGTAAAGGAATTTAAACAGAGATTTAAATATTAATTTTCCCTGAAATGTTACAAGGAGAAAATTTTTCTATTTGGATAATTATCCCCGATACATTCTTAATTTCCTAATTGAGCATGTGTTTTATGTGTGCATGCGTCACATGGATGATTCGCGAGCAGGATATGTGTTTAATTATGGATCGGGCCGAACGCCTCGGTGATAATAGATGCATCTATGGTACGAGCCGCTCGACCCTCGGCAGTGCACAATTTATATTCCTGTTGGAGCGGGCCGTCAACCTCGGCATGATTTGCGCATGTTTATCTGTTACTTGAAAATGGTAAATGTGGAATTGGCCCTACGTGGCTTGATATAAACTAATAAGATAATAAAAAATATACTTTAGAAGCCCTTGATTTATTGTTGAAGGTGTTTACCTGTTTTTCTGGCTTCACAATCAGAACTTTTATACAAATTCATGATTTTCCTCGTACTTATAGAATATTGCTAATTGACCTCCAATGAGTGTCAGAGTTGGCCATCTCGTCTCTACCCCTTCAAGATTAGGTGGTATACTCACTGAGTATACGTTTATTATGTACTCATACTACACTTTTGTGCATTTTTATTGCACATGTATATATACCTCTAGCAGCCTATTGGGCGTAGTAGCATGGATGACGCTGGGACTAGGTGAACTGCATCACTTGAGGCGACCGCAGCTAGAGTAGTTCCTTCCAATGTACTGTATTTACTTTCCGCCCACTGTATTCCGGCAGATATTGTATTTTATTTCTCTTATCAGTAGTTGCTCATGTACTTGTGACACCGGATTCTGGGATGGTTTGGAGTATTGAATTAATTGCTTAACCTTAAAATTTGATTCGAAAATATATTCTTTAATATTTTCTAAATAATGAAGGAAAAATTATGTATTTCAAAAGTATTAAAACGAGACTAACTTAAAGTATTTGAGTTGGCTGGCCTGACAGAGGTGTCCGGCGCCACCACGGCCCTTAGTGGATTTTGGGTCGTGACAATAAATCTCTCTACCAATTCGCTTCCTCACTGGCTGAAGCTAAAGCAATTAGCTCAGCCTCCATGGTAGAGTTAGCAATTATTGTTTGCTCTTTCGATTTCCAACAAATAGCACCACCTCCCAAAGTAAAAATATAACCTGTAGTAGAACAAGAATCACCAGATAAAGTATTCCAATCTGTATCAGAAAAGCCTTCGAGTATAGCAAGATATTTTTTATAAAATAAGCCATAGATTGTTGTACCAAGTAAATACCTCATAACTCTTGTTATGGCATGCCAATGTTCTTTACGTGGCTTGCTTGTAAACCTGCTAAGTACTCCTACTTATGCAATATCAAGCCGAGTACAATCAGTCACATGTCTCAAGCTTCTAATTAAGCTAGCATATTTCTTTTGATTTATCACATCATTGTCACTTTGTATAGGAAATAAGTGAACACTTGAATCAAAAGGGATTACAACATACTTGCAATCAATAAAATTATATTTTTTTAAAATTTTCTCAACATAATGTGAGTGGTCAAGGAAAATTCCATCACATGTTCTAGTAATCTTCATTCCAAGAATGAAATTTGCCTCTCCCAATTCTTTCATGTCAAAATGGCTACTGAGCATGATTTTAGTTTCTTCAATAACATTCATGTTAGAGCCAAATATTAATAAATCTTCGACATAGAGGCAAACAATTACATGTGAATTATTCTAAGACTTATGATAGATGCACTTATCACATTCATTCGATTTAAAACCATTTTCTATCATGCAGGAATCAAACTTTTCATGCCATTGCTTAGGTGCCTGTTTCAAGCCATATAGGGATTTAGTAAGTTTACACACTTTACTTTCTTGGCCAGCTTCTATATAATCCTTAGGTTGATCCATATAAATTTCTTCATTTAGGTCCCCATTTAAAAAAGCAGTTTTTGCATCCATTTGATGAACATCAAATCAAAAATTGCAGCAATAACAATTAAAAGTCTAATGGATGTAATTCTAATTACCGGAGAAAAAGTATCAAAAAATACTAGGCCTTCTAGTTGCTTAAAACTTTTAGCAACTAACCTAGCTTTATACTTATCAACCGATCCATCTGGTTTTAACTTTTTTTTAGGACCCATTTACACCCAATTATTTTACAACCTGGTGGTAAATTAAACAAATTTCAAGTTTTATTAGAAAGTAGTGACTCCATTTCATCATTTACGGCCTCTTTCTAGAAAATAGCATCGGGCGATAATAAAGCTTCTTTTAAAGTAAGAGGGTCATTTTTAATATTTAAAACACAAAAATCAGGACCAAAATCTTTTTCTATTCTATCTCTTTTACTTCTTCTTAACTCAAAAGCATCATTTTCTTCATTTTGCAAACTAGAAGTAGAAGAACTAGGCATAGACAAAAAATTATCTTTATCTCTTTGACCCCCACTATTTCTATACTCAAATGGAAATTTATTTTCATGAAAAATAGCATTACCTGATTCTATCTTTATATTCTCTTCCAGATTTAAAAATCTATAGGTTGTATTATTAGAAGCATAACCAAGAAAAATACAAGTGGCAACTCTTTTACCCAATTTTATAATTTTAGGATCCGTTAGCCTGACATAGGCTAAACAACCCCAAACTTTCAAATAACCCAAATTTGGCTTGTAATTTTTCCACAACTCAAATTGTGTCAACTTTGTTTTCTTATGAGGTACCCTATTCAACATATAACATGCAGTCAAAATAGCTTCACCCAATAAATTTAAAGGTGCATTTGACTCAATAAGCATGACATTAGATAACTCTACCAAAGTTCTATTTTTTCTTTCAACCACAACATTTGATGCTGGAGAATAAGGTAGAGTAGTTTCACGAATCATTCCCAATGATCTCACAAAAGAATTAAATTCATTAGACTCATATTCATGGCCTCCATCACGTCTAATTCTTTTTATTTTTCTATCAAATTGATTTTCAACCTCATGGAGATAACTTTTAAAATTTTGAAACGCATCACTTTTATTTTTCATAAAAATAAACATATGTGAATTTAGAGAAATCATCAATAAAAGTGATAAAATATCTATTTTCTCCATGGGTTAAAATTCCTCCAAGTTCACAAATATCAGTGTGAACTAATTCTAGCAATTCAGATTTTCTTTCAACTTGAAAATGAGGCCTTTTAGTTATTTTGGTTTTACTACATGCCTCACATTTTTCAAAGTTCTTTTAATAATTGAGAGTAATCCTAAACTACTCATGATTCCCACATAACGATTATTAATATGACACAAACGAGCATGCCAAAAATTATTAGAAGAAAGCATACAAACAGAACTTGGAGAAGTTTTATTCATCTCAACATTCAACTTGAACATCACATCACATGTATACCCCTTACCCACAGAAATACCCTTTTTTACTATTATATATTGATCACTTTCAATAATTTGTTTGAAACATGCCTTGTTAAGAAGAAAACTAGACATCAATGTTTTTCTCATTGAAGGAGTATAAAGTACGTCTTTCAACTTTAATACTCTTCCTGAAGTAAAATTCAACTCGACCTCTCCCTTTCCAAGCACCTGGGCTGTGTGAGAATCACCAATCATGATGGTTTTGGGCTCCTCAAATGGAGTATACACTTTAAACCAATCTCTATCCCACCTTGATATCTGTGGATTTTTCAACTGTAGCCATTTGTATATCCTTAAAATTGTTGGTGAAAATACAATTACAGTTGAAAAAAAATAAAATGAATAAAATAAATATCTTCAGGCTGAGACGCAGATATCTTGCTCTCTTTAAGGAGATTCAAGCCCACTACAACAAAGTTTTTTACTGGTCCAGCAGTAATCCTCTTGACATGTCTCCCCCAAGATACAATAGCCTGATCATACCATATGACTCAAATAAACTCTGGACAAGTTGTTGAGTCCAAATCTCCACCAAGATGAACACCTTCCTTCAACAAAAGTAAAAAAAAACTCTCTTCTTCTTTTTTCACAATTTTATCCTCACTTTATAGAAACACTCTACAATTATTTTTTTAAACCACAATATGGAAGAAAGACTCCTATTTATAGTTATAGGAATTCTTCCTTGAATTAAATTGGAAGAAAGTCGGGTAATAAGTTATGATATCATGTAGAACATAGGATAATTAGTGGTAGAACACGAGAGAAGAGTTACAAAAGAGTTATGATCATTTTCTACTTTATGGAGCAGTGGGTGTTATAGAAATTATGGCTATTTTTTATATCATGGAGTAGTGGGAGTGATAGAAATTTATTTTAATAATAAAATGCAATCACTAACAGTAAAGTTGAAAGGAATGATACTAGAGACTAAGAGCATAACACCCTTCTAATTGTATTTTAAGTATATGATAATATTTGCTTGACTGACTTTGTAGGCGATTGCCTCCTATAGAACCTCGATCTGTAGGAAATCATTAATATTCTAGCAATGTTTCAGGATGCATATGATATGCATATTTCAGTTGCTGCCAACTCAGAGGCCATGGAAGCACACACCTAAGCCTATTCATGAGTTTGTTGTTGCTAGTTTTCAAATTTCAGTTGGCGGGAAAGTTAGTTAAGCTTTAGTTTTCAGCTTATGTATTTCTTTTACATTTTCATAGATAAATAGGACAATTGTAATAGACGTACACATGTTTTGAATGATAATTGTCTCTGATTTCTCTCTCCTTCTCTATTCTCAGCTCATCTCCTCTTCTCCCCCTTTCTTCTCATTCTCTTCTTTTTCTTCATAATAACTGTTACGTTGCCTCTCGATACTAGAATTTGGTATCAATTAGTATCAGAGGTCGTAGATGATGGGACCATGCAAAGATGTCGATGTTGTGATGGAAATTCAACCCATGATTTGCAGGAGCAATACGAAGATCTAGCAACTCAACAACTAGATCTAAGAGAAAAAATGAATCAGAAACAACAAGAATTGAGAGGAGACTTGGACAAAC
The DNA here is from genome assembly GCA_026770625.1 of Nicotiana glauca. Taxonomy (NCBI): domain Eukaryota; kingdom Viridiplantae; phylum Streptophyta; class Magnoliopsida; order Solanales; family Solanaceae; genus Nicotiana; species Nicotiana glauca. The sequence continues at coordinate 70,500 of MU758776.1, forward strand.
GACATGTTGAGCTACTTCATATGGTAAGTTCCTTAAAAAAATCATTCGATGGTTTTCAATTGAGTCAACAATTGAAGGACACTACTTCGACTGCTAGGGATAAATGGTTACAATCTGGACAAGGCATCATTGGCCCAAATCCTTATGGTCCTAATACAAATTGAGGTCATTATTTGATTTTTCTGTTGTATAGAATTGAACAATACTATTTTGTTGATAACACTCCTCTTAATTAGAGAGTGAGTTTAGTTGCAATGAATTTGGATGATGAGGCATTGGAATGACATCAATCTTACATGAAGTTTAGTGACTCAGTTGAGCTTCCTAACTCGAAATACTTAGCTGCTTTGGTTAAGATCTTTAGTGAAGAATTTTCTAATCCTATGTTAGAATTAAAGCAGTTGAGACAGACTGGATCAGTTAGGGAATTCCAATTTGCTTTTGCTCGACTCTTAGCTCAGTGTGATTTACCTGTAAGCCAAGCCATCTCTTGTTTCCTATGTGGACTTAAGTATGAGTTGGTTCATCCTATGAAGATCCATGAGCCTCAGACGTTATCTAAAACATATAGGTTAGCTAGATTAGCAGAAACAACATTAGTTGCTAATGCTAGGGCACAAAGGTCCAACTTTGGAGGTCATTCTTCTTTTGCTATGAAGAATCCTAGCTATGACTCTGCACAGTCCAAACTACACCTTACCAGTGCTACTTCACTACCTAAATTATCCCTACCCGCTCCTTGAGTCCCAGTTGCTCCTAGGAACAGAACAACCATTTCCCTTGCTGAATTGCAGGCTAAGAGAGCACATGAATTATGCTACTTTTGTGATGACAAGTACACCCTTGGCCAGAAGTTCACACTTCCTAAGCAATTATTTATGCTGGACTTGGAATATGGAGATGATGAAGACTCAGAAGAAGCAATACCAAAGACAGATGGTGATGCTACTAAGGAGGAATAGTATATTAATGAAGGAGATCCTCCTATGATCTCTTTGTATGAGCTAAGTGGTATACAAGGAGCACAAACTATGCATGTGACTGGTTATAGAAACAAGAGTCCATTACAAATTCTTTTTGATGGAGGAAGTGCTCACAATTTCATAGATTGTGAGTCTGCTAAAATGCTAGGTTGTCAAGTTACTCCCACTAAGGTTGGCTATGTCAGCCTTAGTAATAACTCTATGGAAGCCACTTCTGGGTGGTGAGAGACTTCCAATGGAGGTTGCAAGGCACAACCTACACTTCTGATCTCATTGATTTTCCAGTAGGCAAATATGATCTGGTTTTGGGAGCATTGTGGATGAAAACCTTGGGGCCAGTTACCACAAATTATACAGCCTTAACTATATCATTCACTTATCAGGCCAGTTACCAGACTTCTGTTGTCATTGAAGAACTCCTACCTCAGCACCATCATGTGTTTGCAGAACCTTCCACTTTACCTCCTCAAAGAGGTGCTTTTGATCATAATATTCCATTGCAGTCTGGGACTAAACCAATCAACATACGACCTTATAGATATTCCTCTATGAAGAAAGACATCATTGAAAAGCCGGTCAAAGACACGATGCATCAAGGTGTTATTCAGTATAGCAACAATCCATTTGCATCACCTGTGGTGTTAATAGGCAAGAAGGATGGTTCCTGGAGACTATGTGTGGACTATAAGGAGTTGAATTGATGTACTGTCAAGGACAAACTCCCTATTCCCATCATAGATGACTTATTGGATGAATTCACTAGAGTAGTGGTATTCTCTAAAATTTATCTTCGGTTAGGTTATCATCAAATAAGAATGGTGACAAAGGACATTCCCAAAATAACCTTTAAGACTCACTTGGGTCATTATGAGTATTTGGTCATGCCTTTTGTTTTAACCAATGCTCCTTCTACCTTTCAGTGCCTCATGAATTACCTATTTTAGCACTTCATAAAGAAATTTGTTATGGTCTTTTTTGATGATATTCTTATATATAGCAGGAATTTGTAGGATCATGCACTACACTTGCTGTCACGACCCAAATTTCTCACCCTCGGGAGTCGTGATGGTGCCTACTAATGGGAGCTAGGCAAGCCAATTATCAAATACCTCTTTAGCGAACATCAACAATATTAACAATAATAAAGCATTTAACAATAAAGCGGAAGTCTCAAATATAATTTACTGAAAGAAATGCGAAAGTTTAACAAATCCTCTACCTAAGACTGGTGTCACAATACTCACGGACGTCTAGAGAATGCTAAATACAAGGTTCGAATGAAGAATAGAACTGTCTGCTACGGTACAATAATAACAAACTGGATGAAATAGAAAGGACTCCGGGCCTACGGACGTCAGCAAGGCTACCTCGAATGTCCGTGGACAGGAAGCTCGCTCCCAAAATTCTACTGCTACTCAAATGTTGCTCCAACATCTGGATCTGTGCAAAACGATGCACAGAATGTAGCATCAGCACAACCGACCCCATGTGCTGGTAAGTGCCTGGCCTAACCCCGGTGAAGTAGTGACGAGGCTAGACCGGACTACCAAACAAACCTTTGCAGTTCAAATATATATATATGTGTATATATATATATATATATATATATATATATATATATATATATATATATATATATATATATATATATATATATATATATATATATATATATATATATATATATATATATATATATATATATATATATATATATATATATATATATATATATATATATATATATATATATATATATATATATATATATATATATATATATATATATATATATATATATATATATATATATATATATATATATATATATATATATATATATATATATATATATATATATATATATATATATATATATATATATATATATATATATATATATATATATATATATATATATATATATATATATATATATATATATATATATATATATATATATATATATATATATATATATATATATATATATATATATATATATATATATATATATATATATATATATATATATATATATATATATATATATATATATATATATATATATATATATATATATATATATATATATATATATATATATATATATATATATATATATATATTATGTACGCAATAGAAGAGAAAACAGAAACTTAACAAGTCAAGAGGGAGGGGAGCATGCTGTAGGGGTTGTAGCAGTTTAGAATACAAGGTGAATAAATAAGGAATGAAACGGTACAAGTACAAAGTCAACGAGAGTAATAAAGCAAACATGTCACGGAATGTCCCTTCGTGCATTAATAATCAAATATGGAACGGAATGTTCCTTCGTGCAATAATAATGAAAATATGGCATTCCTTCGTGCATAAATAATCAAAACATGACATGGAATGTTCCTTCGTGCATAGTAATCAAAACATGGCACAGAATGTTCCTTCATGCATAAATAATCAAACATGGCACAGAATGTTCCTTCGTTCATTAATAATCAAACATGGCACGGAATGTTCCTTCGTGCAATAATAATCAAAACATGGCACGGAATATTCTTTCGTGCATTAATAATCAATACAATCGTGCACGACATCACCCATCGTGCTTTATCACTCAACCTCACCCAAACAGCAATCAGAAACAATGGGGATGAGGGGATGGACAAAAGTAATAGATATCCCGGCAAGGGAAAACACAAGTAAACAGTCAAATCCCGGCAAGGGAACAATAACAATAACTTTCACATCCTGGCGAGGGAGATAATCAAAGTACGTAAACAGCCTAGCAAGGGAATAATCACATCTCTTTCTCTTTCTTTCATTTCTTACTCAATAGTTACTTATCATTCGAGCTAACGCTACAAAGAGTTTACAAGTCATAAATTCCTTCTCATACTCTTCACATTATATAGAGTTTACCAATTTAACAAGGAAGAGTCACAACAAAACCAGAATAAGCACAATAAGGACTCACGGTCATGCTAGACGCTAGTGTATAGATACTCGTCACCATGCCTATACACCATACTCAACATTTAGCAATTAGCAAATAATATTCTAATCCTATTCCCTCCAGCCAAAGTTAGATCAAACACTTACCTCGAATGCTCCAAAGAATAGCAATCAATCCTCAAATACCGCCTTTCCTCTACAATCCAACTCCGAAACAATGATATCTAGGCATAATTAATTCAATAATATCAATAAAGACTCAATGCCAACATCCCATAGCCTAGATATGAATTTCTTAGCATTCTTCCAAAAATATCAAAATTCGACACCGGGCCCAGATGGTCCAAACACGAGGCTCGGACCAAAACCCAATCACCCATAACCCCACGAGTTCAAATATATAATTTGTTTCAAGATTCGACCCCAAATTGAGCATGAATCACCCAAAATTCTCAAAACCCTAACTCTACCAAAAACCTGTAATTTCTACTTTGATTTCATGATTTGGGTCTAGGAATTTGATAAATGATGATAGGAAATGAAGAAAACGAGTTAGATAATACTTATCCAAGAAGCTTTGGTGAAGAATAACTCTAAAAATCGCCTATGTGTTGTGGAGAAGACAAGTTTTATGAAAAATGGGAATAATCCCGTAATGGTTCTGTTTTGAACTTAAAAATTCACTGGGCAAAATTTCCTTTCGCGTTCGCGGGAATGGGCTCGCGTTTCGCGAAGGGTAAACTGGGCAATTCATCGCGATCGCGTGAGGGTCAACGCCGTGTAGAGGAAAAATGATGGGGGTCCAAGATTGGCCTACGCGGACGCGTGTTATGGGACGCGAATGCGATAGAGGACAAAATAAACCATCGGGATCGCGATGGCCAGAACGCGAACGTGAAGGGAGAAGGCACAGATCTACGCGAACGTATCAATGCAAACGCGATGAAGAAAACCGCTGAGTAAAAATTGCAGAAAATCTGCTGACTTCCTAAGTTTAAAAAACACCCTGAACCACCTCCAAATCACTCCCGAGCCCTCGGGGCTGCTAACCAATCACACACACTAGCTCAACAATATCCTACGAACTTACTCGAGCGATCAAACCACCAAAATAACATCAAAATTATTGAATCAAGCCCCAAATTCATCATTTTTTTCATTCTAACTTCATAAACTTCAAATTTTAGATATTTAGGTCCGGAACACGTCAAACGACGTCCGATTTCGACCAAATTTCACAGGAAGCGCTTAAACCATATATAAGACTTGTACCGGGCGTCGAAACCAAAATACGAGCCCGATACCACAGTCTTTTAATAAATTTTCATTTTCATTTTCCTTAATAATTTTAGAAAAATAATTTCACAGAAAAATTCTTTTCTCGGGCTCTAGACCTCAAAATTCGACTCCGGGCATATGCCCGAGTCCCATATTTTTCTGCAGACCCTCCGGGACCGTCGAATCACGGGTCCGGGTCCGTTTACCAAAAATGTTGACCGAAGTCAACTTTAATTATTTTAAAGCCACATTTTAAATTTTTTTACAGAATTTAACATATAAGCTTTCTGGCTATGAGCCCGGACTGCGCACGCAAATCGAGGCAAGTAAAAAAATAAGGTTTTCAAGGCCTCGGAAGCGCGGAATGAATGAGGAAACAGGTGATGACCCTTTGGGTCATCACATTCTCCACCTCTAAAACAATCGTTTATCCTCGAACAGACAAAAGAAAGAAGTACTTGAGTCGGGAAATAGATAAGGATAACGGCTCCGCATATCAGACTTGGACTCCCAGGCCGATGCCTCAGGAGGCTGATCTCACCACTGGACACGCACTGAAGGAAAGCTCTTCGGCCTCAACTGTCGAACATGCCGGTCTAGAATAGCTACCGGCTCTTCCTCGTAAGACAGATCCTAGTCCAACTGGACAGTGCTGAAATCTAACACGTGGGCTGGATCGCCGTGATACCTCCGAAGCATGGACACATGAAACACTGGATGCACAACTGACAAGCTGGACGGCAAGGCAAGTCTGTAAGCCACCTCTCCCACACGATCGAGAATCTCAAATGGGCCAATGAACCTAGGGCTAAGCTTGCCCTTCTTCCCAAATCTCATCACGCCTCTCATAGACGACACTTGGAGCAAGACTCGCTCACCAACCATGAAAGCTACATCTCGAACCTTACGATCTGCATAACTCTTTTGTCGCGACTGAGCCGAACGAAGCCTGTCCTGAATGATCTTGACCTTATCCAAGGCCTCATGAACTAAATTAGTACCAAATAACTGAGCCTCTCCCGGCTCAAACCATCCGACTGGAGACCAACATCACCTACCATACAACGTCTCATATGGAGCCATCTGAATGCTGTACTGGTAGTTGTTGTTGTAGGTAAACTCTGCTAAAGACAAAAACAGGTCCCACGAGCCTCCAAAATCAATGACATAGGCTCGGAGCTTATCCTCCAATATCTGAATAGTCCGCTCGAACTTTCCGTCCGTCTGAGGATGAAATGCTGTGCTCAACTAAACCTGTGTGCCCAACTCTCGCTGAACTGCACCCCAAAAACCGAGGTAAACTGCGTACCCTGATCCTAAATGATAGATGCCGGCACACCATAAAGGCGAACAATCTCCCGGATATAAATCTCAGCTAACCTCTCGGATGAATAGGAGACTGCTATAGGAATGAAATACGCTGACTTGGTCAGCCTATCAACAATAACCCATATCACATCGAACTTCTTCCGAGTCAACGGAAGTCCGGTAACAAAATCTATGGTAATCCTCTCCCATTTCCACCCGGGAATCTCAATCCTCTGAAACAAACCACCAGGCCTATGATGCTCATACCTAAACTGCTAACAGTTCAAACATCGAGCCACATATGCAACAATATCTTTCTTAATCCTACGCCACCAATAATGCTGCCGCAAGTCCTGATACATCTTCGCGCCGCCCGGGTGAATAGAACACCAAGAACTATGGGCCTCCGCTAAGATCCACTCTCGAATATCATCGACATTGGGCAAACAAACTCGCCCCTGCAATTCTCAAAACACCATCATTATCTAAGGTCACCTTCGTGGCACCTCCACGCTGCACCGTGTCTCTCAGGACACACAAATGGGGATCATCAAACTGCCGATCACGGATACGCTCCAATAATGAAGAATGAGCGACCGTGCAAGCTAACACTCTGCTAGGCTCAGAAATGTCCAACCTCACAAATCGATTGGCCAAGGCCTGAATATCCAAAGCAAACGGTCTTTGGTGGACCGGAATATAAGCAAGACTACCCATGCTGGCGGACTTCCTACTCAATGCATCGGCCACCACATTGGCTCTCCTCGGGTGATACAAAATAGTAACATCATAATCCTTCAATAGCTCCAGCCACCTCCTCCGCCTCAAGTTCAACTCCTTTTGCTTGAACAAGTACCGCGGACTCTTGTGATTAGTGTACACCTCACACGTCACACCATATAGGTAATGCCTCCAAATCTTTAAGGCATGAACAATGGCTGCCAACTCTAGATCATGAACCGGATAATTCTTCTCGTGGATCTTCAACTGCCTCAAAGCATAAGCAATAACTCTGCCGGCCTGCATCAATACTGCACCAAGCCCAATACGGAAAGCATCACAATAGACCGAATAAGGCCCTGAACCTGTGGGCAAAACCAATATCGGTGTTGTAGTAGATGAAAATCCCTCCGCGAACCGACGGTAGTAACCTGCTAACCCCAAGAATACTCCGAATCTCTGTAGCTAATGCTGGTCGAGGCCAGCCCTTGACTGCCTCAATCTTCTTCGGGTCCACCTGAATACCCCTACTGATACGACATGACCCAGGAATGCAACCGAACTCAACCAGAACTCACACTTCGAGAACTTAGAATATGACTGACTATCCTTCAGAGTCTGAAGAACCACTCTGAGGTACTGCTTGTACTCCTCCTGGATGCGGGAGTATACCAGAATATCATCACTGAAAACTATCACGAACAAGTCCAAATAAGGCCTGAACACTCGGTTCATCAACTCCATAAATGCTGCTGGGGCATTGGTCAACCCAAATGACATGGCCCAAAACTCATGATGCCCATACCAAGTGCGAAATGCTGTCTTAGGGACATCATACGCCCAAATCCTCAGCGGATGGTAGCCAGATCTCAAGTCTATCTTTGAAAACACCTTTGTGCCCTGAAGCTGGTCAAACAAATCATCAATCCTTGGCAGTAGATACTTTTTCTTAATCGTCACTTTTTCAATTGCCGGTAATCAATGCACATCCTCATCGAACCATCCTTCTTCTTCACAAATAACACCGGCGCGCCCCAAGGAGAAACACTGGGTCTAATGAAACCCGCCTCCAACAAATCCCGCAACTGATCCTCTAACTCTTTCAACTCTGGCGGGGCCATGCAATACGGCAGAATGGAAATGGGCTGAGTGCCCGGAGCCACATCAATACAGAAATCAATATCCCTATTGGGCGGCATACCCGACAGTTCTGAAGGGAAAACCTCGGGGAACTCCCGAACAATAGGAACATAATCAATTGAAGGAATCTTTGTGCTGTAATCGCGAACATACGCTAGATAAGCTAAACACCCCTTCTCGACCATGCGTCGATCCTTTACATATGAAATAACACTGCGGGTAGCATGACTTGAGGTCCCTCTTCACTCCAAATCGGGGCAAATCTGGCAAAGCCAAGGTCACGGTCTTGGCGTGACAATCCAAGATAGCATGATATGGGGACAACTAATCCATACCTAATATAACGTCGAAATCCACCACGTCTAAGAGCAATAAATCAACACGGGTCTCAAGACCCTCAAACACTACCACACAGGAACGATGAACTCGGTCGACCACTATAGAATCACCCACCGGTGTAAATACATAAATAGGAATACCCAAAGCATCACTAGGCATAACCAGGTAGGGTACAAAATAGGACGACACATACGAATACGTAGATCAAGGGTAAAATAACACTGAAGTATCTCTAATACAAATCAGAATGGTACCTGTAATGTCTGCACCTGAAGACTCAGCCTCTGGCCTAGCTGCTGGCTGGCCTCTACCTCTGGCGACCTGAACTCCACCTCTAAGACCTCTACCTCCACCTCTAACACCTCTATCACCGCCTCTAGCTGGCTGGGCAGGCTGTGGAACCTCCGGTGCTTGAATCATAGCACGAGAAATCTGATGCTGGAAGCTGCCATAAACTCGAGGACAATATCTGACAATGTGCCTCGGATCACCACAAGCATGGTAAGACCCCGTCTACTGCGGCTGAGCACCCCTCAACCTTGGGCAAACCCTCTGGTTGTGACCATACTCACCACACTCATAACATCTACGCGAACGCTGCAGCTGAGGGAACTGAGGCTGACCCTGTCGACCTGAATGACCACCTGAAGTACCATGAGTGACACGGGGAGCTGACTGAAAGGGCCTGGGAGGATGGCCTCTACCATAAGAACCTCTACCTCCTGACGAGGAACCACTGAATCTGCCTGCATGACGGGGCCTCTTATCCAACCCATGACCACCTCCATGTGGCAGAGCCATCTCAACTCTACAGCCCACATTGACCGCCTCCTGAAAAACAATCTCACTCCTGGCCTGAGCCACTGTACCCGGCTGATCTGCCACCGCTGGCTGAACACCTGGAAGCAAACCCGCTCGAATGACACTCTCCACGAAGCCTACCAATCAGACTAGAGCGTCCTGAAGAACTTGGATGGCAATGAACCCCTCTGGGACCTGAGCTGGGCCCACCGGGACTGCTGGGGCTGGAACCTCCTCCTTCAAATCAAACTGAGGCTCCGCCACTGGAGCTGCTGCTAGGGGTTCGGACTGATGTGCGGTAGAAGAGGAAGCACGTGTTCTCGCCATCTGCGGAGGAACAGAATAGAAATTCAATCGGTACTTGAAAAATAGAACCGCACGACAAGAAAGAACAAATGTGAAACTTTCCTAACTCTGTAGCCTCTGGGGGATAAATACAGACGTCTCCGTACCGATCCCTCAGACTCTACCGAGTTTGTCCGTGAGTTGTGAGACCTATGTAACCTAGAGCTCTGATACCAACTTGTCACGACCTGGATTTCCCACCCTCGGGAGTCATGATAGAACCTACTATGGGAGCTAGGCAAGCCAATTATCAAATACCTCTTTAGCGAACATCAACAATATTAATAACAATAAAGCATTTAACAATAAAGCGAAAGTCTCAAATATAATTTACTGAAAGAAATGCGGAAGTTTAACAAATCCTCTACCCAAGACTGGTGTCACAATACTCACGGACGTCTAGAGAATGCTAAATACAAGGTTAAATGAAGCATAAAACGATCTGCTACGGTACAATAATAACAAACTGGATGAAATAGAAAGGACTCCGGGCCTGCGGACGTCAGCAAGGCTACCTCGAATGTCACTGGACAGGAAGCTCGCTCCCAAAATGCTACTGCTACTCAAATGCTGCTCCAACACCTATATCTGTGCAAAAAGATGCACAGATTGTAGCATCATCACAACCGACCCCATGTGCTGGTAAGTGCCTGGCCTAACCCCGACGAAGTAGTGACGAGGCTAGACCGGACTACCAAACAAACCTGTGTAGTTCAAATATATATATATATATATATATATGCAATAGAAGAGAAAACAGAAACTTAACAAGTCAAGAGGGAGGAGAGCATGCTGTAGGGGCTGTAGCAGTTTAGAATACAAGGTGAATAAATAAGTAATGAAACGGTACAAGTACAAAGTCAACGAGAGTAATAAAGCAAACATGTCACGGAGTGTCCCTTCGTGCATTAATAATCAAATATGAGCACGAAATGTTCCTTCGTGCAATAATAATCAAAACATGGCAGGGATTGTTCTTTCGTGCATAAATAATCAAAATATGGCACGGAATGTTCCTTCATGCATAAATAATCAAAACATGGCACGGAATATTCCTTCGTGCATAATAATCAAAATATGGCACGGAATGTTCCTTCGTACATAAATAATCAAACATGACACGAAATGTTCCTTCGTGCATTAATAATCAAACATGGCACGGAATGTTCCTTCGTGCAATAATAATCAAAACATGGCACGGAATATTCCTTCGTGCATTAATAATCAATACAATCATGCACGACATCACCTATCGTGCTTTATCACTCAACCTCACCCAAATAACAATCACAACCAATGGGGGTGAGGGGATGGACAAAAGTAACAAATATCCCGGCAAGGAAAAACATAAGTAAACAGTCAAATCCTGTCAAGGGAACAATAACAATGACTTTCACATCCCGGCGAGGGAGATAATCAAAGTACGCAAACAGCCCAGCAAGGGAATAATCACATCTCTTTCTCTTTCTTTTATTTCTCACTCAATAGTTACTTATCATTCGAGCTAACACTACAAAGAGTTTACAAGTCATAAATTCCTTCTCATACTCTTCACATTATATAGAGTTTACCAATTTAACAAGGAAGAGTCACGACAAAACCAGAATAAGCACAATAAGGACTCACGGTCATGCTAGACGCCGGTGTATAGAAAATCGTCACCATGCCTATACACCGTACTCAATATTTAGCAATTTAGCAAATAATATTCTAATCCTATTCCCTCCAGCCAAAGTTAGATCAAACACTTACCTCGAATGCTCCAAAGAATAGCAATCAATCCTCAAATACCGCCTTTCCTCTACAATCCTACTCCGAAACAATGATATCTAGACATAATTAATTCAATAATATCAATAAAGACTCAATGGCAATATCCCATAGCCTAAATATGAATTTCTTAGCATTCTTCCAAAAATATCAAAATTCGACACCGGGCCCAGATGGTCCAAACACGAGGCTCGGACCAAAACCCAATAACCCATAACCCCACGAGTTCAAATATATAATTTGTTTCAAGATTCGACCCCAAATTGAGGTTGAATCACCCAAAATTCTCAAAACCCTAATTCTACCAAAAACCCGTAATTTCTACTTTGATTTCATAATTTGGGTCTAGGAATTTGATAAATGATGATAGAAAATAAAGAAAACGAGTTAGATAATACTTACCCAAGAAGCTTTGGTAAAGAATAGCTCTAAAATTGCCTATGTGTTGTGGAGAAGACAAGTTTTACGAAAAATGGGAATAATCCAGTAATGGTTCTGTTTTGAACTTAAAAATTCACCGGGCAAAATTGCCCTTCACGTTCGCGGGAATGGGGCCGCGTTCGCTAAGGGTAAACTTGGCAATTCATCGCGATCGTGTGAGGATCAATGCGAACGCGTAGAGGAAAAATGCTGGGGGTCCAAGATTGGCCTACGCGAACGCGTGTTATGGGACGCGAACGCGATAGAGGACAAAATAAACCATCGGGATCGCGATGGCCAGAACGCGAACGTGAAGGGAGAAGGCACAAAGCTACGCGAACGTATCAATGCGAACGCGATGAAGAAAACCGCTGAGTAAAAATTGCAGAAAATCTGCCGACTTCCTAAGTTTAAAAAACACCCGAACCACCTCCAAATCACTCCCGAGCCCTCGGGGCTCCTAACGAATCACACACACTAGCTCAACAACAACTTACGAACTTACTCGAGCGATCAAACCACCAAAATAACATCAAAATCATTGAATCAAACCCCAAATTCATCATTTTTTTCATTCTAACTTCATAAAGTTCAAATTTTAGATATTTAGGTCCGAAATACGTCAAACGACGTCTGATTTCGACCAAATTTTACAGAAAGCGCTTAAACTATATATAAAACTTGTACTGGACATTAGAACCAAAATACGAGCCCGATACCACAGTCTTTTAATCAATTTTCATTTTCATTTTCCTTAATAATTTTAGAAAAATAATTTCACAGAAAAATTCTTTTCTCGGGCTCTATACCTCGGAATTCGACTCCGGGCATATGTCCGAGTCCCATATTTTTCTACGGACCCTTCGAGACCATCAAATCACGGGTCTGGGTCCGTTTACCAAAAAAACTTTAATCATTTTAAAGCCATATTTTGAATTTTTTCACAGAATTTAACATATAAGCTTTCCGGCTACGCGCCCGGACTGCGCACGCAAATTGAGGCAAGTAAAAAAATAAGGTTTTTTAAGGCCACGGAAGTGCGGAATGAATGAGGAAATAGGTGATGACCCTTTGGGTAGTCACACTTGCAACATGTGTTTGAAGTCATGGTGCATAATAGTTTGCTAGCTAATCAATCTAAATGTGTCCTTGGAGTTGCAAGCGTGGAGTACTTATGACACTTCATCTCTAATGAAGGGGTATCTACAGATCCTAAGAAAATCATAGTTGTTCAACACTGGCCTACCCCCACCACACTCAAACAACTGAGAGGTTTTTTGGGTCTTGCAGAGTATTACAGGAAATTTATCAAAGGTTATGGTCTCATCAGTCGACCACTCATTGAATTACTAAAGAAGGATAATTTCGAATGGTCTGAAAGTGCTACTCAGTCCTTCTCTGCACTGAAGCTAGCTTTAACAAATGCTCCAGTCCTAGTTGTACTAGACTATTCTACTCCTTTTGTAGTAGAAACAGATGCCAATGGAATAGGCATTGGAGTTGTTCTAATGCAGCATGGTTATCCTATAGCTTTTATTAATAAAGGTTTGGCCCCTAGACATCTTGCACTATCAGTTTATGAAAGGGAACTCCTTGCACTAGTCTTTGTTGTCACCAAATAGTCCCATTACTTGCTTGGTCAATATTTCATTGTTAAAACTGACCAAAAGGCTTTGACGTATTTATTGGAGCAAAAACTGCATACTGATTCACAATTAAGGTGGCTAGCAAAGTTGCTCCCTTTTTTGACTTTGAAATACAGTACAAAAAGGGAAAGGAAAATGCTGTTGCAGACTCACTTTCAAGAATTAATGGTGCTGAACTCATGTTCTTGATAATGTCTTATGTTCAAGCTGAGCTTTGTCAAGAGACCACTACTGGGTGGACTTCTGATCCTTAGTTAAGAACCCTTATTGCTTCGTTCTAACACACACCCCAGAAACACTATACTTGGATTAATGATCAACTAAGGAGAAAGGGTAAGCTTGTCATAGGACATGATGCTGGCTTGAGGCATAAAATCCTTACTCTATGGCTCTCCACTCCCTCGGGTGGACATTTTGGTATTGATGCCACCACAAGGAAGGTGATGACATACTTCTTTTGGAAAGGGATCAGGAAGGATACCTTGGATTTCATTCACAAATGTGATGTATGTCAGAGAAACAAATATGACACTTCTGCATATCCTGGCCTGTTGTAACCTTTTTCCCATACCTTTACTACCTTGGACTGACATTAATTTGAATTTCATAAAGGTGTTACCTAACTCTAAAGGGAAGACTATTATTTGGGTCATTATAGACAAGCTCACTAAGTATGGTCACTTATTGCCATTTCTCATCCTTATACTGACCAAAATCTTGCTCAGGTGTTTTTGGATATTATCTTCAAACTTTATGGGTTCCTGCTTCCATTACTAGTGATAGAGATCCCATATTCATCAGCTCTTTTTGGAAGGAATTCTTGTCGGCTCAAGGTGCCACTTTGCAAACTTCAACTGCTTACCATCCTCAAACAAATGGTCAGAGCGAAGTGCTCAACATGTGTTTAGAGACCTACTTGAGATGCTTTTGCACAGATTCCCACTGATTGGGGTGCCTTCTTATTCATAACAGAATGGTGGTACAATTCTAGTCCTCATTTTGCTGTTCAAATCTCTTCTTTTGCACTCCTATATGGCTATCCTCCTCTTATACACCTGCCCTATCTTCTTGGTGGTTCTTCTGTTGATACTGTTGAAGACATCATGCTGGTTTGGGAATTCACGTTGCAACTAGCTAAATTTCATCTATGTCGAGCTCAGTAGAGAATGCAAGCTCAAGCTAACAGCCACAAGTCTGATAAAGAATTCCAGGTGGGAAATTGGGTCTTTGTCAAGCTGCAACCCTATAGACAGTCTACTCTATCTATTTCTCCTTATCATAAACTCACTTCTAAGACAAAAGGGGTTGCTCTGATGGTAAGCAACCCCCACTTCCAACCGAGAGGTTGTGAGTTCGAGTCTCCCCAAGATCAAGGTGGAAAGTTCTTGGAGGTAAGGATGCCGGGGGTCTATTTGGAAAGAGACTCTCTACCCCAGGGTAGGGGTAAGGTATGCGTACACACTACCCTCCCCAGACCCCACTAAGTGGGATTATACTGGGTTGTTGTTGTTGTTTGTTGTCATAAACTCACTTCTAAGTATTTTGGGCTCTATCCTATTATAGCAAGAGTGGGAGCTGTTGCTTACAGACTTTTACTTCCCCTAAGGTTCAAATTCACCCCACATTCCACATTTCTTAACTCAAGTTATGTTATGAGCTACCTTCAAAAATTGTTCATCCTCCTATTTTGAACTGAGCCAGTCCCTTGTGTCCCCTCCCAGAAGCTATGTTGAGTAGATGATTAATCAAGAAGGGCAATAAAGTTGTTGCACAATGTTTGATCAAATGGAAGGACTTGGATGACACACAAGCTCCTTGGAAACTTGTCTCTGATCTATGCACCAGATTTCCCTCGTTCACTCTTGAGGATAAGGGTGTTATCCATCCCGGGGTATTGATACACATATTTCAGCTGCTGCCAGCTAGGACGCTAGCTCAGAGGCCATGGAAGCACACACCTAAGCCTATTCACGTGTTTGTTGTTGCTAGTTTTTAAATTTCAGTTGGCGGAAAAGTTAGCTAAGCTCTAATTTTCATCTTATGCGTTTCTTTTGCATTTTCATAGATAAATAGGACAATTGTAATAGAGGAGCATATGTTTTGAATGATAATTGACTCTAATTTCTCTCTCCTTCTCTATTCTCATCTCATGTCCTCTTCTCCTTTCTTCTTCTCATTCTCTTCTTCTTCTTCATAATAACTGTTACATTGCCTCTTGATACCATAATTTGGTATCAGCATGTTTATATAGGTAGATCTTCGGTAGGAAATCTTGAACATTTATACGAAATTCTTGGTGTCGCCAAGGCAATTGGTGGTAAAGTAGAAAATGCATGTCGCAGTCATGCTTGCAGGCATACGACTGCCCCTCTGAAAGGTTTATAGACAGAGGAAGAGCTAGCCTATTAGGTGCGGATTTGGTCAAACCCAGAAATTATTACTTAAATATTGTATTTGCATTAGAAAATTCATTAAATATGTACAAATATTTAATTATGAACCCAGTGACAAAGACGAGCTGTAGGTTTTGTGCCAAAGTCAGAATCCAAAAATTTCAAATCTTGGCTCTGCCTCTGTTTATAGACCGTATATATCCCCATGAGATACTAACAGATGAAATGCGACATATTGATAATGTGTGGGTGATTATATCTTAATATGCTTGTTTATGAAGTGAGGTTGACATTTGCATTATATTTTGGATCTTGGAATAGTAATTTTGATCACTTTTGCTTAAAATATTTTGTTTGTGTTTAGAGCTACTGTTGTTTAAAATGGTTAGACGATGGGCATTTTATTTGGTGATTCTGATGGTTGATGAAGAGATGGGGGTTTTGTTTTACAGGTTTTCTTAGTATATGTGATATTAGTGTTCAAGTCTCATCCAAACTTGAATGTTGGATTTTGGTATTTCAGACTTTGAATATTGGATCAGGATCAAATTGATTCTTGAGTGTATTGCTGATCTGGTAGTTAATTTGGTTACTCACCTATACTACAGCCTAGGTCTGGCTACTACTAGTTGCTGCTGATTGTTATGTGTTCATACTTCATCCACTTGCCGAGTTATTGAAAGGCTAACTTCAGATAAAGTAATTGAATAAATTCATTATACTTTGAGTTTAACTATGTCGTAACAATCTAAGTAAAATTATATATCAGGTAAATGTCAATAATAATAAGATAAATGAGTTATCTTTAAAAATCAAGTAATCTGTAATATTAATAGTTTAAATTGCATCAAGCAGAGGGTAGGAGTTTGGATCCTTTAAAGTGGGGGGTCACGGGTTTATGACCTGTTACTTTAGGTTTTTAGTCAATGTGGACTCAGGGGCGGCTCAAACACATACAGAGCCTAAGGCCAAATCACTATAAGAGAACACACATTTAGCTAGCAGCCAAAATCCTAGCTAACTTAGCAAGCTCCCTAGCTAATATCGCTTTAGCTAGGAAAATGACCTTAGCTAATTCTGTAGCTAATATGCTCTTAGCTAAATTTTTTGCTAGAAAGACGTGCTATCCGTAGCTAATTTAGCTACGGATATTTGCTTGGCACTAATTCGTTGCTAAACATTTGCTAGGACATGTGGTAGCTATATTCCAAGCAAAGTTTGTTTGGCCAATGTTGACTTATTGACGCTTTGCTAGACTATTAGTGTAACGACCCGGCCGGTCGTTTTTAAAATTTACGCCTCGATCCCCTAATTACTGTTTTTCCCAAGTATATTTATGCTATTTTGGTTTGTCGGGACGTTCGATGTCTAATTTCGGAGAATTTTGGGACACTTAGTCCCTAAATGAGAAGTTAAGTGTTCGAAAGTGGTCCGTAGTCGGAACAGTGTGAAGACGGTCTCGGAATGGAAATTCGATGGTTCCGTTAGCTCCGGGAGGTGATTTGTGACTTAGGAGTGTGATCAGAAGTAGTTTTGGAGGTCCGGTGTAGAATTAGGCTTGAATTGGCAAAGTTAGTATTTTGGCGATTTCCGGTTGATAGATGAGATTTTGATCCGGGAGTCAGAATGGAATTTTGAGAGTTGCTGTAGCTTCGTTAGGTGAATTGGGACATGTATGCAAAATTTCAGATCATTCGGACGTGGTTTGGTTGGGTTTTTGATCGATTGCGTGTTTTGGAAGTTTTAGAAGAACTTAAGCTTGAATTCGATGTGATTTGATGGTTTTGGTGTTGTTTGAGGTGTTTTGAGGATTGGAACAAATTTGAATAATGTTTAAGATGCGTTGGTGCTTTTGGTTGAGGTCCCGGGGGGCCTCGGGTGTGTTTCGGGTTGTATTGCGCTCTTATTTGATGTTTCAACGCCGTATCTTTGGACCTAAAGGGATATCATATTAAGTAAATGAGCTCCAAATTAAGTTTTTATTGAATCATTAGATCCGTATCGTAATTTCGGAGCCATAGCAAAAAGAATCGTCGAATTTGGACATCGTATGAGGGAGTTATGCTAATTTTCGTGTTAAGAAAGTGCTGGTTGCTGTCATAACCGCAGAAGCGGAAATTGGCCGCGGAAGCGGGACCGCAAAAGCGGAAATTTTGCCGCAGAAGCGAAAAAAGAGCCTAGACAGAGATCTTAAGTTCTGAAAATTTTTCATTTTTGACTTCTAGAGCTCGGTTGTGGGAGAAATTTCGAGGGGTTTTCGCGAGCAACAATTGGGTAACGATTCTCTACTCTCTTATGCTTAATACCTACTAATCTAATCATGATTCCCTTCGTATTTTTGGATTTTTGAATGAAAAATGGGTCAAAATCCTTAGACTAAATTGTTGAGTTTTGATTGGGTATTTGACCTCTGATTTGAGAGATTTTTATATGGGTAGACTCGTGAGAATACGAGAGTTCTGAAAATGTAAAATTTATCCGATTCTGAGACGTGGGCCTGAGGGCCATTTTGGTCATTTTATATAATTTCGCGTATTAGCTTAGAATTTAATTGTAGAATCAATTACTTGAATTATTATTTACAATATGCAATTTAATCGAATAGATTTGAGCCATTTGGAGTCAGATACTCGTGGCAAGAGCGTAATTTCAGGTTGACTTGCACTTGTTCGAGGTAAGTGACTTGTCTAACCTTATGTGGGGGACTTTGTCCCTTAGGATTTGATATTTGGTAATTGAATGCCTTGTACGTGAGGTGACGAATGCGTAATTGAGCTAATTGTTGAAAATTCATTTTTATTGGGAGTATTTAAATTGAGTTTTCTTGCTTACCTATTTTACTCTAATTGCAAATTAGCTTGTGTTAGTTAGAGGAACATGTTTAGTTGACTTACTTGCCTATTTGCTTAAATTGCCTTGTTTGTAATCTATGAAGCATGTTAGGTTAGAATTTACTATTATTCGTTATGAGTTTGGTATTTATTTGATATTTTGAGCTGTTATTGTTTGTTTTAAATTTGGGACTACGGGACGGCATCCCAGGAGATCCCCTGCGTGTTTTATGTTCTGGATTGGGAGTGCGGGATACCAAGAGATCCTTGGCACATGTGTATATAATTATAGAGGATACCAAGAGATCCTCGGGATACTAAGAGATCCTCAAATCATTATTGAGGATACCAAGAGATCCTCGGGATACCAAGAGATCCCCGAATCATTATTGAGGATACCAAGAGATCCTCAGGATACCAAGAGATCCCCGAATTATTATTGAGGATATCAAGAAATCCTCGGAATACCAAGAGATCCCCGATTTATTAATTAAGATACCAAGAGATTCTCGGGATACCAAGAGATCCTCGATTATCATGCATGTTGTGAGCAGTATTTACCTTGTATTGTTTTGTTTCAGCTTTCTATTACGGCATTCCTTACTTCTCCTGTTTCAATTCTCGTTGTAGACTTTATCTATACTGTTCCCTTTATCTTATCATTTATTATGTTTATCTCAGTAGTGCCCTGACCTTCCTCGTCACTACCCAACCGAGGTTAGGCTTGGCACTTACTGAGTACCGCTGTGGTGTACTCATGCCCCTTCTGCGCATGTTTTTCATATGCAGATCCAGGTTCCTCCACCCAGGCATACTATCATCGAGGCGAAGAGATCTAGCGGAGACTTCGAGGTATATCTGTAGCTTTCGCAGACCGAAGAGTCTCCTTTCTTATTCTATATGTAGTGTTTAGATTCTATCGTACTTTTGATGTAGACATTCTGGAGATTAGAGCATTTACAGTATTTCTTTTAGCCTGTGTTTCCTGTGAGTTTTTGGGTTTTGGGAGTTTGTTTTGGATTTCGTGCTATGGGTTGTATTATGCCAAGTGGCACTTATATACAGTAAATTTTCAGTTGTTTGCTTCCGCAAGTTAGTTTGTTTTTCCAAGTTGTATAAATTTCGCGTTGTTAGGCTTACCTAGTTGTAGGGACTAAGTGCTATCATGACATGTTCACGGAGGGCGAACTGGGGTCGTGACAATTAACTTGGAACTTATCCCTTGCTAATATTTTCTACGACTATTCTAATATAAATTCCAAGGAAAGTTTATTTGTTTAGCGTTGATTTTATTCAAATTAGCCAGGAATATCCCTAGCTAAACTTACAAGTATTCAAGCCTTTTCAACGTTTTGCTTGGAATGTTTCCCAAGCTAAATTACTAGCTAAAAATACCTAGGATTTTTTGTCAAGATCATTCTGTAGATAATTTGATAACTATTCTAGCTTATATTTGTGTTTCCTTGGGATATTTCCAGGCTAAATCTCACTAGGAATACTTCCTAGATTGCATATGATGAAATACAAATACAATTTCCTACATAATTCGACATAAGACAAAATAAATAATTAGATCCAATAATTTTTCACATAAACATAATTAGAGTATCATTAGAATGACGAAGTATTTATCTATTGGTAAATTAAACAAGTTTTAAGTTAACAAATTAATAACATAAACTCTACTATTCTAAGATATGTTTGGGGAAGAACCAGTGCCATTTGGTGGTGGTTGAGTTAAACCAAGCATCTCACGCACGACAGCACGAGCCACAGCTTTTACTTCTTCTCGCATATCTTCCCGAATACCCGCTTGCATATCTGCCTACATATTCTCCATTTGCTGATCCAATGCACGATTAAAAAGTTACTGAAATTCGGGTGACTCAAACACTTGTTGGGTGGAAATATTTGGAGGATTAGGAGCACTAGAGGATGCTCAATTAGCCTTCACTGAATCTGCCAGAAGATAAATTTTTCGACCAAGTCCATATATTCTTTTTTTTTTTGCTCCTCCAACTGTTTCAATCCAAGTTTTCGGTAGTTGTTCATCTGGTATACTTTTCAATAAATCCACAACATTGTCTTCGCTAGTTTTTTTCTCCTTCCTCATCTTCATTTGTTGCCATATTTCTGTCTATGTCTCCATCATTGTATTGGAAAAAATTGTATTCATATATATGATGACGTGTCATGACATGTGGGATGGTCAATAAATTATACTTAGCTGCTGTTCGAGAATTACAAAGCAGGCACGAATAAGGAAAAAGGAAGAGGCACAGGACAAGAGGATCATCGCCCGTTCCTGTCTAAGTTTATTTACATCCGAGCAATGGAAAGAATGAACCTGGCTATAGAAAAAGGGTGCAAATACGGCATTTAAAGAATATTAAATGTTGAATCTGTTAAGAAATATACGCACTCATTATAATGATTGTGTAACGTAGCATTCAACGTCATTAATTACTCATAATAGCCTCATTATAATTTAGACATAACGTACATTCCCAAAAGAATCTATAAAAGGGGAGATATGTAATCAGTTGAGACACAAGTTACAATTGGAATATACTTTAATTTACTTGCTTTATGATAATATCATTCTCAAGTTTCTTTCTTTACATACTTTTTCGATTATCAGTAACCCGCTTCTTCTAAATTCTAGCTTTGGCCAAAAATCTATTTTTTGATTAAACAAACTGGTTTCGTTACCGGAAATCTGATAATCAATTATATCTTAACTTGATTTTCTGTGTTGAATCAACTATGTCGAACAACAACGACAACACTCAAAGAAATCAAATCAATCAATAAAATTAGGGAGATCCTCAAAATAATGATAGTCAAGTTCCAACTCCACGAGATTCATCACGGCAATCTCGTGAGGGCACTCCTGACGGATCTCACACAGAAGAATGTGGTCAATTTGAGAATGAAGAATCTATGAATGATGCCTTACAAAAACTTATCGCTAATAAGGTTAACAAAGCTTTACAAGCTTTTGTTAGTCAATTACCCGCTGCTCCACCCACGCCTACTCCAAACAACAATACTTTGGAGATTTCTCGTTCTGGACTGGTTAACTCAGGCAGTGGTGGAACCCCCAATGAAACACAGGAGAGAGACCCAGGTAATCCAGTTAATTCTTATTTACAAAATCTAGCACTAACATTGCAGAAACAACTTAAGGAGCAAAATAAGCGCATAGAACAAATACCCGGAGTACTACCCATGATGAAGGGAGTAGATATAGATAAATATTCTCAACAGCCATGGAAGCCAAGTGCCGCTCCCCTCCCAATTCCAAAGAAGTTCAAGATGCCTGATATTCCAAAGTATGATGGTACAACAGACCCACGAGATCACGTTACTGCATTTACAACAGGTGTCAAAGGCAATGATTCGACTAAGCAGGAGATTGAATCAGTCTTGGTAAAAAAATTCGGTGAAACACTCACTAAAGGGGCCTTAACATGGTATTTTCTTTTACCTGAAAATTCTATAAATTCGTTTGCTGAGCTTGCAAATCTATTTATTAAAGCACACTCGGGAGCTCAAAAAGTTAAAAAAAGAATGGACGACATCTTCAAAATCAATCAAAGAGATTCAGAGTTGCTTAGAGAGTTCATAGATAGATTTCAACGGGAAAGAATGATGCTGCCACGAGTACCTGACAATTGGGCAGCCATAGCCTTCGCCAACAATTTGAATGAGAAGAGTTCAAAAGCTACGAGGCGACACAAGGAAAGCCTTTGAGAATTTCCAGCAACAACGTGGAATGATGTCTACAACAGATACAGTACAAAGATGAGGATTGAAGAAGATATCATTTTACGACATAAAATAGAAGAAAAACTAAGTTCAAGGCGTGTAGAAAATGAAAAAAGATATGGTAAAAACAGGTACAAGCCTTACATGGGACATGCGGGAAAGGAATCACGGTCAAGGCAAGATAATCAAAGGTACGATCACAAATCTAGAAAGAGGGAATCAGGCTCCTCATCAAGGTTCGGAAATGATCGAAACTCACATGGACCACGAGACGATGATGGAAGTTTAAAAGCAAGGTTTAGTGGTTACAATTTTAACGTAAGCACTTCTGAGCTCGTAGCTATTTTAAGAAGCATGGGAGATAAGGTACGATGGCCAAAGGAGATGAGATCAAATCCAAACATACGAAACCCTGATCATTGGTGCGAATTTCACAACGACCACGGGCATAAAACCGCAGATTGCAGATTTTTGCAGGGCGAGGTTGATCATTTATTAAAGCAAGGGTATTTCATTGAGCTATTTAGTGAAAAAGGTAAACAAGCATATATGAAGAACAGACAGGAGCCTCCGAAACCTCCCTCACCCAAAAAGAACCGTCAACGTTATAAGTGGGGGTGAAAATATCAATGGTGTTTCATATACCGCAGCTAAGAAAACTTCCAAGATAACAATCACTCATGGGAAGTGGTTGCGACATGTACTGGAAGAAGAGAACATTACATTCAACGATGCAGACGCTGAGGGTCTCTAAACTCCACATAACGACGCACTGTTAATATCTTTACTTGTACATGACACTAACATGAAACGAGTTTTGATTGATCCAGGCAGTTCTGTGAATATTATTTTGATACAAGTGTTGCGCGAAATACAAGCTGAGGATAAATTGATTCCAAAAGCGCATACTTTGTCGGGATTTCACAACTCTAGTGTTGTAACGAAAGGAGAAGCAATCCTTACTACATTCGCAGAAGGCGTTGTCAAAGATACCAAATTTCAAGTCGTAGATATGGAAATGGCTTACAACATGATTCTTGGGAGGCCATGGATCCATGACATGGATGTTGTACCATCAACCTTACATCAAGTTATTAAATTTCCATCACCATGGGGGATATGTCAAATTAAAGGCGACCCAAAAACATCTAGGAGCATCAATTCCGTTGCAGATTTAGATATTCAGGGTGAAGACAAATAGCAATTACATAATTCAGATGAGGGTAACATGTTGTCAACCTCAACTGAACAAGGAAAAACAGATGTGGATTCAAGACTTGATACCATTCAAGAACCAGAGGAGAACGAGAACATCAAAACAACGATAGAAGAGTTAGAGGTTGTGGCTTTATTTATACACTGGCCCGAGAGGAAAGTGTATATAGGAGCCAATCTCAGCCCTGAGGTAAAGCGTAAGTTAATTGAATTTTTAAAAGCTAACACAGATTATTTTGCTTGGTTCCATTCTTACATGATAGGGATACCACCGGAGGTCGTGACTCATAAACTAAATGAAGATCCATCATACCCTCCAGTCAAGCAAAAGAAAAGAAAGCAAGGAACTTTCAAGAATCAGGTGATTCAAGAAGAAGTTCAAAAATTGTTAAAAATTGGTTCAATTCGTGAGATAAAATATCCTAACTGGTTATCCAATACTGTTGTGGTTCCAAAAAATAATGGTAAGTGGCGAGTTTGTGTAGATTACACAGACCTTAATAAAGCCTGTCCAAAAGATTCTTTTCCTTTACCACACATAGATCAGCTAATTGATGCTACTCCAGGGCATGGGCTATTAAGTTTTTTAGATGCGTATTCAAGCTATAATCAAATCAAAATGGATATGGGAGATGAGGAAAAAACTTCTTTCATAACAGACATGGGGACTTACTGTTATAAGGTAATGCCCTTTGGTCTTAAGAATGCAGGTGCGATGTATCAGAGGTTAGTTATCCAAATGTTTCAAAAACATTTAGGTAAGACCATGGAGCTATATATAGATGATATGCTAGTTAAGACTCAGCATTCAGAAGACCATATATTGCATCTGTCTGAAACGTTTAAAATTTTACGAAAATATAATACGAAGTTGAACCCAGAAAAATGTGCATTTGGTGTCGCATCGGATAAGTTTTTAGATTTTCTTGTTTCTAACCGTGGTATTGAAGTAAATCCTGCACAGATTAAGGCTATTGAAGAAATCCTTGATGTACTTTCAAATAAGAAAGAAGTTCAAAGATTGACAGGGAGAATCCCGACTTTGGGGAGATTCATTTCCAAATCATCGGAAAAATGTTTTAAGTTCTTTTCAACCCTTAAAAAGCAGGATCATTTTGAGTGGAATTAGGAGTGTCAACAAGCACTTAGGAATTTGAAAACTTACTTATCAAATCCACCTTTGCTAGCAAAGCAAAAAGCTGGGGAAAAACTTTTCATCTACCTTGCCGTTTTAGAAGTTGCGGTAAGCGTTATTTTGGTTCGAGAAGAACAAGGTAAACAATCCCCTATCTATTATGTTAGTAAATCTTTGTTAGATGTAGAGACACGGTATCCACAGTTAGAAAAAATAGCACTTGCTTTAATCATGACATCTAGAAAGCTAAGACCATATTTTCAGTGTCATCCTATTGTTGTAGTAACTGCATACCCCTTACGCAATATATTGCATAAGCATGAATTATAAAGGAGGTTAGCTAAATGGGCTATAGAACTAAGTGAGTATGAAATCGCGTACCTACCCAGAACAACAATAAAGTCCCAGGTATTGGCAGATTTCATGGCTGACTTTAGCTAAGAGATGCAATTAGAAGCAGAAAAAGAAGTTCAGATACTTAATGGGGCTAATCCAAGAACATGGACCTTATTTATTGATGGCTCATCTAACATAAAAGGTGCAGGATTCGGAATTGTTTTAGTGCCACCTACGGGTGAAACTATTAGGCAAGCTATTAAATGTCATTCCATAACTAACAATGAAGCGGAGTATGAAGCTGTGATTGCAGGTCTGGAATTGGCACGAGAACTTGGTATAAGTCAAGTAGTGATCAAAAGTGATTCTCAGCTCGTGGTTAATCAAATGATGGGGACTTACACGGCTAGGAAAACAAGGATGCAACAATACTTGGAAAAGGTACGGGAACTGATAAAGCAATTCCAAACTTGGAAAGTCATACAAATACAAAGATATGAAAATGTTAAAGCGGATGCCTTAGCTAATCTCGCATCCGCAGCTGAAGTATCAAACGATGCAAACGCCATGGTTATACATTTATTTCACTCCATTCTCGAACTTGATAAGAATGAAGTAAATTTTAATAATTTAACTTGGGATTGGAGGAATGAAATTGTTGCTTTTTTATAGTACGGTAACGTCCCTGATGACAAGAGACAAGCACATGCCCTTCAAAAAAAGGTTGCTCGTTACTATTTAAAACAGGGGAATCTTTATCGAAAAATATTCGGTGGTCCCTTAGCAAGATGCCTTGGACCTTCTCAAACGGAGTATGTAATGAGGGAAATACATGAGGGGCATTGCGGAAACCACGCAAGAGGAAGATCACTGGTAAGAACCTTGATTAGAGAAGGGTACTATTGGCCCAAAATGGAAGAAGAAGCGGAAAATTTCATGGCTAAATGTGACAAATGCCGGACATATGGTAACAATATGCACAGACCAGCAGAATTATTACATCCGGTCAATACGCCATGGCCATTTATGAAATGGGGAATGGATATTGTAGGACTGTTACCTCAAGCGAAAGGATAGGTAAAGTTTCTACTCATACTTACTGATTTTTTCACTAAATGGGTGGAGGAAGGAGCATTTAAACAAGTGAGAGAAAAGGAGGTCAAGGATTTCATTTGACGTTATATCATTTGACGATTAGGTGTACCAAAGGAAATCGTATGTGACAATGTTCCAATTTATCGGAGCTCAAGTCACAGAGTTTTTTGAGAGTTGGCAAATAAAAAGGATTACGTCTACACCTTATCATCCAGTGGGTAATGGGCAAGCAGAATCAACAAACAAAGTCATAATCAATAATTTAAAGAAGCGATTAGAGGAGTCAAAGGGTAATTGGCCTGAAGTGTTACCCAGAGTTTTTTGGTCATATCGCACAATAACAAAAACGAGCACAGGTGAAACATCTTTCTCTTTGGTTTATGGAGCTGAGGCACTAATCCCGGTTGAAATAGGAGAACCAAGTACAAGATTCTCACAAGCAGCACACGAGTCTAATGATGAAGAGATGCAGGTCAATATGGACTTATTGGAAGGCAGGAGAGAAGTTGCGTTAATAAGAATGGCAGCACAAAAACAAGTGATCAAACGATATTACAACAGGAAAGCTCGCCTGAGATACTTCAAAAATGGGGACTTTGTAATTAAAAAAGTTTTTCAATCTACAAAGTCATGACATCCATCATAGTATTCTTTCCCATGAGAACAATGGAGTCACCTCCCAAACCATTCCTAATGTTTTGAAGCTAAAGGGACCCAGTGTACCTCAAAATAGTTAGGGTAAAGACCATGTACTAAAACGGATTATAAGGAAAACCCTGTATCTATTGTTCTTCTTTTGTATAAATCTGTTACAATGAAAACAGTTACGAGGAAGTTATAGATGTAATTCAAATACATGTAAAGTATTACTCAAAACTTGTCAAGGTTCAGAAATAAAAACATGTCAAAGTTATTTCAAAAACATGTGTGCTCCTATTTCTTTTATCGTATGATAACACCATTATGAAGTTGACACGTCTTCTTCATTAAGTGTCAAAATATAAAAGGGCCCTCTTTTATAAAATTCATGTTATTTAGTCATGAGATTAACAGAAGCATTTTCAAAGGAAAAAATGCAAACTATTCTTTAAGTCCTTGAAATTAAACGGCATGAATAGAACAGATGGAAGTTTAGTGACAACTTCTTAATATTTTAAAACTAAAGACTAAGTATAAACTCAGCCATCGAATTGTTCATACAAAAATGCCCCATAACATGACTTGGGGACTTGTATTTCTAAAATCAAACCTTAACTGATAACCAATGGTTTGATTACAAAAAACTATCACAAGAATCCAAAAACTTTAAACATAGTTTTCTAGATAGGTACCTGCAAAAAGGGAATTTAAAAAAAATATAAATCTTTTCACTAAGAAGAAGGAACTGAAGAAGGATCATCAGCGGGATCAACTGGAATAGCATCATTAACAGATGAAGGTTGATCTTCAATCACACCAGTTGGAACATCAGTAGGCAAAGTCTCAGCTTGGCTAGCAGCAAGAGGCGCGAATGAACTTGAAGAAGGGCTGACACCCGTGGAAATTTCAACAGTCACGGGGACTTCAACTACGGGAGTCTCAACCAAAGAAGTTTCAATCACAGGAACTTCGACCTCGGGAGATGGAAAATCTTGTGGTTGTTGAGCTCGTTCAATTATCTCATTCACCTTGGCTAATTCTGATTCCAGATTGAAACCTTCTTGGCCCATTTACACTAGGGTGTCACGATGTATATTTAAGAAGGTCCAACTTACCTCAACATTGGTTGACTCTTCAAGAAGTTCACAATCTCTATCCCAAGCAGCGACTTCATTCTTAAGTTCTTCGTTTTCAGCCAAGACAGAATTGTAAGATGATTGACGGGTGGTATGAGAACTCTCTAGGGCACGTACCTTGTCTACAGAAACTCGTAGTTCTTCTTGTGCCTGTGAAAGGTTTTGTACAAGCTCCCTAGCATGCATTTCCTTCTGAGCCAACAAAGCCTTTAAAGCCCTTTTTTTCCTCATTGGCCTTAGATAACTGCTCCAAAAAGGAAGATTCAAGGCATTCTTTTTCCTTCTCAGTTTGGCTTGAGGAAAACTTAATCATCGCCCGCTCGGAGGTTAATGTTTGAACTTGTTTCTCTAAGGTATTTTTCCTCTCCTCCAAATCCTCCATTTTGATTTGGGCATTTTCAAATTGGCCCTTCCAGTTGTTTGCCTCCACTTGAGAGCCACGAGCAGCCTCTTCTGCATCATGAGCAGTCTTCTCCAAGTCATGAGCCAACTTCTCCAAAAGGGAGACTCGGTTCATTAGCTCAGTACCAATGAGGTTGTCCAACATAAACAAAAAAGATGGGGTCAGGATTTCAAAGTCAGAAGTTGTATAAAATAAAGGACATGAAAATACCTTTAGAGTGGCATGTACTATATCATTCATGAGGGTCAAATTACTATGGCTTTCAAGTTTAGTCTTGTCAATGGGGCCAATCAAACGCTTGAGCCAAGTATCAGCTTGCCCGGACTTTCTTAAAAGACTGTTGTTGGCAGGAACCTCAATGGCTACGCTCCTCATAGCGAAACCCCTACTTGAAGAACCCACCTCCGTATGGTGGACAATGGGGGGAGGAATTACTAAAGGGGGAGCGGTGGAAGGAGTAAAAATAATGGAGGAAGGGATAAAAGTAGTAGTTGATGAAGGTAAAGAAGCAATCACAGGTACAGAAGATGTAAAAAAAGACAAAGGAGGTTCATTTAGAACAGGTAAGGCTCTACTACAAAAACCACCAATAAAGAGTTGATCTATTGACTCACGAGTGTCGTGAGGAGAAATATCATCATCAAGAATGATCACCAGAGTAATAATAGACTCGAAAAGAGATAGGTGAGGGGAGATATCAGCCTCGTCTTCAGAGACGATACGTCTCCTGGCTCGTGGTCTTGACACCAAAGAACCCTCGTCTTCTTCCTCTGAATCATCTTCTTCAGCAGATTTTCTCTTTACAGAGCCCAAGAATATATCTTGGGCTGAAGAGGAACGAGTACTTAAGGAGTCACGAGACGCCAAGACGGCCTCTGCAGTAACTCCTCGATGGCAAATCCTGATAAAAAGAAGGATAAAAATTAGAACAACAAAAATATTTATATACAGATAAGGTAAAAATGGAAATCCTTACCATGAGTTTTTACTTTCCAACCGTAACGGTTGGAAAGGGTTTTCCATGATCTACCCTTCATTGGGGCAGTCTTCAACAACTTTTCTACCCAACCACGGAAGTTGGGCACAGACTCCACAACACCCATGGTTGCTGAAAAGAAAAAAAAAAGCAAAATTAAGAAAAATAAGTAAGCCTTGAAATAAAAAGGCAAGAGAAGGATTTAAAACTTACATGCAAAGTTCCACTTCTCAGGGAGGGAAACGTTATTTTCACCCACTAAACCAGCAGTGGGAGCAGCAACAAACCGGGCATACCAGCCACGGTCTTTATCATCTTCGGGACTCACTAAAACCCTCTTGCTCTTGGCTGCTAAGCCAAATACACCGTTTCGAAAAAGCCTAGGGGAGTAGAGGTGAATTAGGTAGGGAAAAGTGAATTCAACATCCGCCGTGCTAGCGAGGTGCCTCAAGCAGGCAACAACCTTCCAAACAATCGTACCAATTTGACCTAAACACACGTCAAAAAAATAACAAAAGTTTAGAATGACCCGGTCAATGGCCAGTTTAAACCCTAGAGTAAAGGGATATGTGTAAACAAAAGAGAATCCAATAAAGTAAGATGTGATCCTTTGATTTGGGTTAGGAACGATGATCGGAAAATAATCACTCCAATGACAATCCTTATGAACTACAGGAGCTAAAATATCTATGATTTTAGTAGGAAAAGGATCAGCACGATCTAAGGAAGCAACTTGGGACCTAAGAGACTCTTTATCATGATGAAAAGAAAGTTCAGAAGGGATAATTTCCTCCACTAGAGGCTCATGAAGTGGCTCAGAGGATTCTTTGTTCCGAGAAGAACTCCTTTGAGAATGTGAACCTCTAGTCCCAGAAGAGAGACCAGAGCTAGAAGAAAGAGTTGACGCACCACCACGAACAGATCCTAGGCTACGGAGTCTACTCCCTCTTCTATGTCTAACCGGAGCATTGGGGAAGCTATCTATAATCGAGGTTCTCCTAGGGTTAGGGTTTGGTGAAGCCATGGAAAAGAAGGTTGAAGTGAAGCAGAAAATAATAAGGGGGTTTCGAAGGATTAGAGTGTATGATACGCTTTATGTGAAACAAGACAAGAAAAGAAGTTATATTTATATTAGTGGGTAACCGGCAAAAAAAAAAGTACGATGATGGAAGAACCATAATAATGATAACTGACACTTCGTGAACAGTGAAGCCGAAAAGAAAGCCTGAGAAAGTGCTGCAAAATTGTGCAACCAATAAGAGGATGACACGTGTCTAGTGCATTAAAAGGAAGTGGCAATTGAAGCGTCAACTCTGTCAGAGCATTAATGGTGACAAAAATTCTCCTTTATTGAATTCCACTTTTCAAATATTCAAACTGATGAATAAATAAAAAGTGGGGGGACTATCTGTATTGGGAAAAATTGTATTCATATATATGGTAACGTGTCATGACACGTGGGATGGTCAATAAATTATACTTAGCTACGGTTTGAGAATTACAAAGCAGGCACGAGTAAGGAAAAAGGAAGAGGCACGGGACAAGAGGATCAGCGCACGTTCCTGTCTAAGGTTATTTACATCCGAGCAATGGAAAGAATAAACCTGGCTATAGAAAAGAATGCAAATACGGCATTTAAAGAATATTAAATGCTGAATCCGTTAAGGAATATACACATTCAATATAATAATTGTGTAACGTACCATTCAATATCATTAATTACGCATAATAGCCTCTTTATGATTTAGACATAATGTGCATTCCCAAAAGAATCTATAAAAGTGGAGATATGTAATCAGTTGAGATACAAGTTACTATTGGAATATACTTTAATTTACTTGCTTTCTGATAATATCATTCTCAAGTTTCTTTCTTTACATACTTTTTTGGTTATCAGTAACCCGATTCTTCTAAATTCTAGTTTTGGCCAAAAATCTATTTTTTGGTTAAACAATCATCTATTTCAAAATCTTCTTCATTCCTTGATGTTGAAGTTTCACCTACCTTCTTCTTAATAATCTCTATAAATGTATTCTGAAAAAAATTATAATTATTAGTTATCACATAGAATATTAAAGTTGCCACGAGCAAATCTTAATAGAGCAGTGTCATTTGTTTTGTAATGAAAGAAATGAACAACAGAGAAATAGACTTCTGTAACAAAGAATTAGATGAAGAAATAGACTTCTCTAATAAGAAGAGAATGAAAAAACTATATATAGAAACTATTCATTTAATTGTAGATGGCCATCTAATCAATCTTATTTTCTTGAGGTGCACCAGAGAAGGTGCTATAAAATTGTTGAATGTTTCTCAAATCTAGAGTGTGCAAAGACTTAGAAGTTTTTCTTATATATCATAGACAAAAAATAGCAGGTAAGACCTAAAAAGAGGATGCTTATGATATTCTACCATGATATATAGTATCTATGAACAACAACTCTAACACTACTCCTGGAGATATATTTTTGGGACAAAAGAGAAGAGTCGCAATAGCATGTTGGCAGTAGCATAATAATAACGCAAACAATAGGAATCCATAATAAAGAAAATTATTACCATTCAGTTTCAGTTAAATTATTTTCTCAGTTTGAAAAGTGTAAAATAAACAAATATATAGATAAGTTTTCGATCTTTTCTCGGGTTGTCAATAAGTGCAAAATTATTATCTTCTCTGACTCTTATTTCAGATAGCTCAGAGAGTAGGGAAGTGCTTGTCAATCATTCCATGTTAAGATGGTGAGTACTCACTATTTTTAGAGCTTTGAATTCTATTTTTTTCAATTAAATATTTTGTTTGATATTGTTCCACTATGCAGTAGTGCACCATCTACTTTTTGATAATCGTTAGAAAAAAATTAGGAAGGCACAATTTGGTTACTTTTGTAATCTAGTTATATCATGGACAAAAATTGAAGCACCAGATTGTCAACAATCTACAAGTATATCACAACTTTGTCATTGTCTTATATTTTTGTAGAGTATATTCATTTTTCTTCACTAGCTTTATCTGGCGTCAACACTTCAGACAAGTACTCAGTGCGCATAAATTTGGTGAAGAAAAAGTAACAACAACAACAACAACCCAGTATAATCCCACTTAGTGGGGTCTGGGGAGGAGAATGTGTACGCAGACCTTACCTCTACCCTGGGATAGAGAGGCTGTTTCCAAATAGACCCTCGGCATCCTTCCCTACAAGAACTTCCCACCTTGCTCTTGGGGAGACTCGAACTCACAACCTTTTGGTTGGAAGTGGAGGTTGCTTACCATCGGAGTAACCCCTCTTGTCTATACGGTGAAGAAAAAGTAACGGTTGAAAATATTAATCCATTATTTGTATTTGTAATAATTTTTCAATGGTTAAGGAGAATCTTTAAGGAATTACAGTCTAAAGATAGATACACACTTATAAATATAAAAACACTTCCTACATCTGAAAACTTAATACTTTTGATGTTCCCTAATTTCACTTTCAAAAACACTTCCTACATCTGAAAACTTAATACTTTTGATGTTCCCTATTTTCACTTTCTAGTATTCATTGAAGCTATATCTGAATGTCATAGAACTGTAATCTGACTATTACAAAAATATGTACAGACAGTGAAGAAAAAGCAGCAATTTTATATGCATCACTCCCTTTGTAACGATCCGACCGGTCGAGGCCATGAGCAACTTTGATTCAGGCATTATGACTTGTACGCATGGTTGAAATTAAATTTCGGGAAGTTCGGAGTTGACTTGGAGAGGAAATTCTCATTTCAGAAGCTTTAAGTTGAAAGAATTAGCTAAGATCGGATTTTTGAGTAAACGACCTCGGAATCAGGATTCGAAGATTCCAGCAGGTTCGTATAATGATTTTGGACTTGGGCGTATGTCCGGGTCGGATTTTGGATGACCCGGGAGCGTTTTGGCGCCTATTGTGGAGGATAGCATTTTGGAAGAAATTTTATAAGTTTGGGTTGAAGTGCATTTCAGTGTTATCGATGTCCGTTTGGAATTCTGAGTTAGGGAGTAGCTCCGTATGGTGATTCTGGAGTAAGGAGCGCGATTGGAAGTGAATTCGGAGGTCTGTGGGTCATTTTGGAGTCATTTGGCTAAAGATAGAAATTTGAAGATTTTTTGAGAAGTTTGACCGTAAGTGAAATTTTTGATATCGGGGTCGGAATCTGATTCTGAAAGTTGGAGCAGGTCCGTAATATCAAATATGACTTGCATGCAAAATTTGAAATCAATTGGACGTGGTTTGATAGGTATAAACATCAAAAGTAGAAGTTTAAAATTTTAAAGTTCATAAAGCTTGGATTGGAGGCCGATTCATGGTTTTAACATTGTTTGATATGATTTGAGGCCTAGAGCAAATCCGTAATGTGTTTTGGGACTGGTTGGTATGATTGGATGGGGTCCCGGGGGCCTCGGGTGGATTCCAGATGGTTAACGGATTGAAAATAAAATTTTGAGAAGTTCTGAAGCTGATGCTTCTACCATAACCGCACCTGCGGTTGGTGGACCGTAAGTGAGAGACCGCAGATGCGGTCCTACCATCGCAGAAGCAGCCCAGGGCAGGCCATGCCAGGAATCGCAGAAGCGGCTCCGCACATGCGGCCTCGAGACCGCAGAAGCGGTCCCAGCTCTTTTGGCCCATTTCACAGATGCGGTCCATTTCTCGCAGATTTGGAGCAACTTTGAGGTGCAATTTTCACTACCAAGCATGAGTTTTGGGAGTATTTAGCACCGATTCAAGTCTTCGGAAGGGCGTGGAATACCGGTTATGGATCTTTGCAGCGAGGTGAGTCTCTTTCTAATCTTGTGAGAGGGAATTGTCCCCGTAGGTAAATTAATTGGTTATGTGCTCCTATTTGTGGGGGCTACGTACGCACGAGGTGATTAAAATCCGTGCGTAGCTATTATTATGTTATTATTCGGGTAGTCTAGGACCCAAAAACATGATATACTTGGAATACTTGTAATGTTATTAACAGTATGACTTGTTGAAATCCTATCGAATTGGTAAATGAATTTCTAAAAAGGATTAAACCTCATTTTCTCAAAATCGTTAAAAGAGAATTTGGATTTTATTTGGATAATTTTCCCCGATAAACTTTTAATTTGTTGTTTGAGCATGTATTTCTATGTGTACCTCCGTCGCATGTATGATACGCGATCAGGGTGATTGTTTATTTAAATTTGACTGCGTCGCATGGGTAATTCGTGAGGGGGGTAATAGATGCATCTATGGTTCGTGCCGTTCGATCCTCGGCAGTGCACAATTTACATTTATGTTAGATCGGGCTGTACGACCTCGACATGAGTTGCGCATGCTTGTATTGCTTGCCTTGAGATTTATTGATATTATCATCTGCTCTCCCCGACTTGAGATAATTGTAAATTTATGGATTATGAATCCGGAGGCTTTTTATAAAAATGAGCTTTTACCTGTTTAGTAATTCCTTTGAATCTACTGTTGTCCTTTATAAACTCGTGAGTCATCGTTAATAATATTATCATTTGACCATTAGTAAGTGTTGAGGTTTCCATCTCGTCTCTACTTCTTCGGGATTAGGCGGGATACTTACTGAGTACACGTTATTTTTGTACTCATGCTACACTTTTGTGCACACATGCATCTCTAGTGGCCTAGTGGGTGTAGCAGCAAGGTTAATACGGAGACTAGGTGTGCTGTATTTCTTCGAGGCGACCCACAGCTAGTATATTCTCTCTCAGGATTCTATTTATTTTCTGTTCAATTGTATTCCGGGCATCTGTAGTAGTTTATTCAATTTTTCTTACAAATTTGCTCACGCACTTATGACACCGGGTTCTGGGATGGTTATGAAGTATTTTGTATTAACTGTTTATCATTTAGATTTGATTTGAGACAATTATCTTTTTAATTGGTAAATTTGAAGGAAAATCCTAGATTTCAAAAGTATTAAAACGAGAATTTGATTAAGTACTTTGGTTGGCTTGCCTGAGAGTGGTGGTCGACGCTATCACGACCTTTAATGGATATTGAGTCGTGACAACATGGTATCAGAGCACTAAGTTCCTAGGGTCTCACGAGTCATGAGCAAGTCTAGTAGAGTCTCGCGTATCAGTACTGAGACGTCTGTACTTATCTTTGGGAGGCTGCAGGACTTTTAGGAGCCTTTCCTTCTTGATTCCTCATCGTGCGATTTGATTCCGGAGGCTTGTGCCCATATTTCCTTCCTACTAAATTCTACGCTATGCGAACCGCCTGTTATAAATCGAGAATTGAAGAATTGTAATGGTACTACCGATGTGGTACGGGATGTTTCTCCCTGCATAGTTATCTGGGATATTATCGCCGCCTTGTGAAAGGATATTCTGTCGTTTCGGCTCAGTAGCGGTGCTTCTAAGAGCTCTGAGGCTAGGCACAAGCAGCCATGATGCTATGAACGATTGTTCCACAGTATTGATGTGATGGTAGGATGTTTGCCTACGTGTCGGGGCAGTGAGTGACTTGAAGGGAGGTTTACTCAGTGCATAATCAAAGAGATTCAGTATTTTATTTCCGGCAGGGGAAAGGCAATCGGACTAAGAATGGTCAAATGTTGGCTAGTGGAGTAATGAGACTTGGTATTTGCGAGTGTGGTAGAGCTTTCTTCTATGATGGGGTGGCCATTGTCCTAATTGAACGTACTAAGTTCTCTGGTGTTATGATCTTCTACAATTCGCCCTTGGGTCAAGCTATTATGAAATAGTATTGAAAATGCGGCTGTCAGATATCGCAGGGTGCGGTAGTTCAGGGTTGAATCAATGTTTCTAATGTCGACGGTATGAGAAAGATGACCTTCCGAAAGGTATAAAGTTAGCAGCAATTGTGGGTTCAAGTGCCACGAAGATAGATTTTATTTAAGGCAACAACTGAGCAGCAACGGACGAGAAGGCGCATGTGGGGAGTATCAGGCAGTAGTTAAAAATTTCTAGAAGGCCAGGTATAAGAAGCGAAGGTCGATTAGTCGACTAAAGGGGTGAGTTTCGCCAAAGTGGGAGAGTTTGGAGTGATTTGGGAATTTTAGTGATTGGTGATTTGGGCCTACGGATTTATTTCGAGTATAGGCTATTAGGCGGCAGGAGATTTTGATATAATGGAAAGAGGCTGCTAGAAATGGAGAAGGATACAACCTAACCTTGAATAGGAAGGATGTTGCCCCACATTTAATTGATGTCCATGAGGGGTGAATTGGCTCGTGCATCTAGAGAGTGGGCTTGGAATCAGGATGGGTCATTAATGTCATGGGGATTACACCCCGTGTAGCAGCGTTGGAGGACGTCGGCACGTAGATTCCGCAGGCAGAATATCTCCAGGGAGCAGGACGGCGGTCGCATGGTTGGCAAAGCTTCTGCAAATGGTTCTATTGGCTATACATCAAAGAGATCGGTCATGTGAATATGGATGATGATTCAGAGTATAACAAGAGGGTTTTACATACAGATTTCGAGAATTTTGGCGGTTGATTGCGCATGGTTATGTCAATAAGAGATAAGGGATCCTGATGAAACCCAGAGTTGATCAGGGTTGCATGGTTAACTACTTGCGAGGTTTCTGATTATTAGCATATTGATGAGTTACTTCAACTACAGGAAAAGGACATAAAGTGGTAAAGTGAGCAAAGGAATTTTTAAAAGTATACTATGGTTGACCTTACTGGCTCATGTTCAGACTTGGGGAAGAATTCAGGATTCATGCCTTGCATGGATGCGGACGTCCAGGAAAGTGATTCTGTCGGGTGCTTCGTCGAGGGGGTATTCATGTGTTAGAAGATTTAAAGAATTGATTATTCATGGTCAAGTCAGAGCGGGTGGCTCTCAATAATGGTCCTGGTAAATTCAAAGGTTAAAAATGCGGTGCTTAAGGATTTAAGACCGCAATATGTTTAGGAATCGGGCTTGTAAAACAGCTCACGATAAGAGGCTCAGAATGTACTATGATGTTTTGACTTGCAGCGTAGCATTAAGAAGAAAAGAATAAAAGGACTTCGAATTCGTAGAGGAATTATCAGAATGGATGTGCCAGGCGAGATGCGAATGTGCGCACAAGGAAGGTATGAAATGGTTTGTGGGATTTGGAACAACATGGTCTCGTGTTTCAAGGCCACTCGGGTGGAGTGCATTATGTTTTGAATGAAGTTATTATTACTCTAAGGCAATTAAAGATAAATTGGAAGAAAATAGATTAATTAGCCATAATTGAATTGGCGTATTGGTGGCAATGATCAGTTCCTTCAGCGCGATCAAGTTATGCAAGTGATTTGTGGCGGTACGTGTGAGGCTTGTCAGCCACCGTAATTGATGTTATTCAGAAGTATTCTACTGTTATGGCCTGTCATGTGTAGGAGGGTCCCGAAAGGGCTATGGTGGCTTAAGACCACTACTTAGAGATTTGGCGTATTCTACGGTTATGAGAATTTACCAGTGTGTCGGAATGGTTCTCCTAGAGTGAGTTAAGTGAAAACTTTTAATATGATGAAGTGTTAATCTATTGGTGGTCCCGGAGTTATGATGGGAATCATGTTTTATCATATAATGGCGTGTTGGATGCAGTGAGTGGTATGAAATTTGAAGTGAGGATCAAGGTTACAGTTCGGTGTTGACAAGAATGTCACGAGCTCGGATGAGCAAGAAATTAGTTTCGATGTTTAAAGTAAGTTGGTATTATTTTCAGCATCACCTAATACCGGTGTTTGTGAAGGAGGCTTTGCATCCTAGTTATGGATTGTTGATCGTTTTTCAGCGTTAGTGCTATCGGTGATATGGATATACAGACTTATTATCTGTTACGAAAGGTCGTGGGGGTGTGTTTCATAGGAAGATTGTACAAGCATGGCATATAGTCACTGACTGATCGGAGGACAAAACTAAGTATGGAGATCGTGGTGGTATCGTTAATATAAGAATTTATACCTGGAGGGCACTCGTTTTATTGGGTTGCGGACTGTGGATGATTACTCCGGTTATGATGGTTGTTCTTATGTGTTATGAGAGAAAGGGGAGTATTTATAGACTTTTGAAAGGTTATTAGCCTAGTTCGGTGCGATCAGAATTAGCTTGAGGTCTATGGATGGATTTAGATATGAATGTGGACTTTATATCAGGCCATACGTGTTCATTTTAGTGATGCGCTCCTTATAGAGGAGTAGTTAGGGTGTTATTTCATTGTTAGATATTTCATGTAATGATACATTGCGCCGTATGAGTTGTGAGACGGCTTGGGAAGTTGCTTATGTGTTGAGGTTCTGCGTAGAGATAATGTTATGTGAGCAGGAGGGCTCTCGAGATTCGAATCGTATGTCGCACCTCAGTTGTGCTTGAGTTTTGTAGCTTATGGCACTATATGTCTCCCCAGGGATAGTATTATACACTTAGCGTGTTTATGACCGATATTCGGTATTTTGTTGTAATGAGCAATTTAGCTTAATGTATATCTCTTTATGTGAATTCTATGAGTGGATCGGGTGGCACGCCGCCATGGGTATATTATTTGGATCGGGTTGCATGCCGCAACTGTGGGATGCTGAGTACAGTTCCCCATATATGTTTTTATGTGTTTTGTTTCCTCTTTTCCTGAGAGGAACTTATATTAGTTGTGTGCCCACATCGCATGCATGATTCGCGAGCGGTGTGCCTTTTCAAATATTTTGACCGCGTCGCATGTATGATTCGCGAGTGGGGTAATTGAATTTCCTTTTTGGAGTTCGCTTTCCTATTGTATCGCGTTCGAATTGGTAGTCTATTAGCATATTGTGGCATCATATGAGACTTTTGATCGGGTCCGGGGTGGCTTATTACCTGAGCGGTTCGTACTGGGTGAGCCGAGATCATTGGATTTAGGATCAGTGCAACCTGATTACATGAAGTATATCAAGGAGAAAATACCATTATCTTGTTCAGAATGAAGTGATGGTTCTTGTTAGGAGTATAGGCCTAATGAATGGTGGGTTCGACAGTTGGTTATGAATTTCTACACACCTTTTCCGTCTTGGCGGTATTGAAAGAATCAGAGCAAGACCTATGTAGGTCATGAGGTGCAATAGGGGCATTAGATTCGTGGAGTTTCGATTTATTCTATCAGAGAATGCTATTGTGGTCATGTGAGTAAAGTGGTGCAAGGTGTGAATTTAGCTAAGGTATGCAGTTG
This sequence comes from Nicotiana glauca, assembly GCA_026770625.1. Lineage (NCBI taxonomy): Eukaryota > Viridiplantae > Streptophyta > Magnoliopsida > Solanales > Solanaceae > Nicotiana > Nicotiana glauca. Next base: position 110,295 of record MU758776.1, read on the forward strand.
TGTTTTGGTGCTGCGTATAGTTATTAATACGGCGAGCGTTTGTTGGAACAGGCCTGGCAAAGAATTTTGGATGTTGAAACTGGGCTCCAAGGCTTATTTGCCTAAATCAAAGAGGTTATCTTTAGATTTGATCGAGCTGATGTGACCAACTGAGTTGTGGTAGCACGGGTAGGTGCATGAGGTATTAAGAAGTGATTCCAGACAACCCCAGCACAGTTTCTAGCACGTTCGAGGACGAACATATGTTTAAGTGGGAGAGGATGTAACGACCCAATTGGTCGTTTTGATCCCTAGCGCACCGTTCAGCAGTTCGAGGCCTTGAGCAGCTTTAATTCAGGCATTATGACTTGTACACGTGGTCGGAAATAAATTTTGAAAAGATCGGAGTTGACTTGGAGAGGAAATTCTCATTTTAGAAGCTTTAAGTTGAAAGAATTAGCTAAGATTGGATTTTTGAGTAAACGACCTCGGAATCAGGATTCGAAGGTTCTAGCAGGTTCATATAATGATTTCGGACTTGGACGTATGTCCGGGTCGGATTTTGGATAACCCGGGAGCATTTTGGCGCCTATTGTGGAAGTTAGCTTTTTGGAAGAAATTGTATAAGTATGGGTTGAAGTGAATTTTAGTGTTATCGATGTCCATTTAGGATTACGAGTCAGTGAGTAGCTCTATATGGTGATTCTGGAGTTGGGAGCGCGATTGGAAGTGAATTCGGAGGTCCTTGGGTCATTTTGGAGTCATTTGGCTAAAGACAGAAGTTTGAAGGGTTTTTGAGAAGTTTGACCGGAAGTGGAATTTTTGATATCGGGGTCGAAATTCGATTACGGAAGCTGGAGTAGGTCCGTAATGTCAAATATGACTTGCGTGCAAAATTTGAAGTCAATCGAACGTGATTTGATAGGTATAAACATCGAAAATAGAAGTTTGAAAATTTAAAGTTCATAAAGCTTGGATTGGAGGTCGATTCGTGGTTTTAGTGTTGTTTGATATGATTTGAGGCCTCGAGCAATTCCGTAATATGTTTTGGGATTGGTTGGTATGATTGGATGGGGTCTCGCGGGCCTCAGGTGGATTCCGGATGATTAACGGATCGAAAATGAAATTTTGAGAAATGTTGAAGCTGCTGCTTCTGTCATAACCGCACCTGTGGTTGGTGGACCGCAGGTGCGAGACCGCAGATGCGGTCTTACCAATGCAGAAGCGGCCCAAGGCAGGCCAGGCCAAGAACCGCAGATGCGGCCTCGAGACTACAGAAGCGATCCTAGCTCTTTTGGCCCATTTCGCAGATGCGGTCCATTTCTCGCAGATGTGGGACCGCAGATACGGTCCCCTGACCGCAGATGCGGAAATGCTGGAGGCAGTGAGGTTCTTTTAAATTGGGGGTTGGGTTCATTTCAACCCCATTTTCTTCCACTTGAGCCGATTTGGAGCAACTTTGAGGTGCCATTTTCACCCCAAGCATGAGTTTTGGGAGTATTTAGCATCGATTCAAGTCTTCGGAAGGGCGTGGAATGCCGGTTATGGATATTTGGAGCGAGGTGAGTCTCTTTTCTAACCTTGTGAGATAGAATTATCCCCATAGGTGAATTAATTGGTTATGTGCTCCTACTTGTGGGGCTACATACGCACGAGGTGACGAAAGTCCGTGCGGTTATTGTCCAGGTAGTCTAGGACCCAAAAGCATGCTGTACTTGGAATACTTGTAATGTTATTGACAGTATGACTTGCTAAAATCCTATCGAATTGGTAAATGAATTTCTAAAAAGGATTAAACCTCATTTTCTCAAAAATCGTTAAAAGAGAATTTGGCTTTTATTTGGATAACTGTTCTCCGATAAACTCTTAATTTATTGTTTGAGCATGTATTTATGTGTGTTCCTGCGTCGCATGTATGATACGCAAGCAGGGTGATTGTTTATTTAAATTTGACCGCGTCGCATGGGTGATTCGCGGGTGGGGTAGTAGATGCATCTATGGTTCGTGTCGTTTGATCCTCGGTAGTGCACAATTTACATTTATGTTGGATCGGGTTGTACGACCTCGGCATGAGTTGCGCATGCTTGTATTGCTTGCCTTGAGATTTATTGATATTATCATCTGCTCTCTCCGACTTGAGATAATTGTAAATTTATGGATTATGAATCCTGACGCTTTTTATAAAAAAGAGCTTTTACCTGTTTAGTAATTCCTTTGACTCTACCGTTGTCCTTAATAAACTCCTGAGTCATCGTTAATAATATTATCATTTGACCATTAGTAAGTGTCGAGGTTGCCATCTCATCTCTATTTCTTCGGGATTAGGCGGAATACTTACTGAGTACATGTTGTTTTTGTACTCATGCTACACTTCTGTGTATTTTGTTGCATAAACACATGCATTTCTAGTGGCCTAGTGGGCGTAGCAGCAAGGTTGACACGGAGACTAAGTGAACTATATTTCCTCGAGGCGACCCGCAGCTAGTATAGTCTCTCTCAAGATTCTATTTATTTTCTGTCCAATTATATTCCGGACAGCTGTTTTACTTTATTTGATTTTTCTTAGAAATTTGCTCATGCACTTGTGACACCGGGTTATGGGATGGTTACGAAGTATTTTGTATTAACTGTTTATCATTTAGATATGATTTGAGATAATTATCTTTTTAATTGGTAACTTTGAAGGAAAATCCTAGATTTTAAAAGTATTAAAACGAGAATTTGATTAAGTACTTTGGTTGGCTTGCCTGACAGTGGTGTCTGGCGCCATCACGACCCTTAATGGATTTTGGGTCGTGACACCCTTGTCTTTTTTCGTCAATGCATCTTAATTATCTTATTCTATGGTTGGAGCTAATTTATGAAGAAAGCTTATCTACTGCATTAGTGTGAAGCAAGTAAAGACTCAACAGGTGTTGCAATGAAGAATGAGATAAAAACATACCCATATTCTTTTTGACTTTCCACATATTCACTTTTTGTCAGTTTTGGTTCTGTGAATCTTCATAAACAATTCATCATTACGAAGATCTTTTCTCGTTAACTCCTTCTACAATCATTAAAGATATTGTTAGTTTGAAAGATAAATCATAAAACAAATTTAGACTAATACTCATAATACTAAAACATAGAGAAATAAATGTCTTCTTCTGTACTCGGCAAATGCAACTGATCCTCCAGTATGTAAGGAAGGACCTTCTCCATTATTAGACGATATTATGTTCTTGGAGTTGATTGTTGATTTTTTTTTAAAAGCGTCAGATTCCCAATATTGCATCAAAGCGTCCCAGTGAACTTTAGCAATCCATCCGGGCATTTTCTTTGTTTTTGAAAATTTTCTTTTTACTTTTCCCAAACTGTCACTTAACCTTTCACTCCCCACGTGCTCAAAAGTCCTTCGAATAAAAACCTTGTCCTCGCTAGTAAAGGAATATTCTTTTTGCAATTAGAAAGTAAAGATTATATTTATTATTGTTTATCAAGTTAAGTCAATTAGTACAGTTATGTATAAATACCTCGAAGTCATTAAACCATCTGTCTCGCATATGCTCCAGAACTTTACTCTAACAATTCCATGATCTACTGAAGCTTTTCTTAAAGGCTATTGTTACATCCCGGACAGCTTCATGTGGGCAGGATCTACAAAATTAATATAACATTTCATTCGAAGATTATTAAATACAAATTAACTTATACAATTAGATTTGCTTACGTATCTCCGTTTACTTTCAAAGATCTTATGCTACAAATAGTATCTCGTCTTGCCTGTGGATTACTACTTCCATAAGATGCAAGTGTTTGTTCAGTTAAAACATCTTGAGGAGTTTCTTGTTGAGGACCAACATTTTGAGAAGAAGGAGGTGCTTGTTGACGATCAATATTCAAAGAAGCAGAAGCAGAATTTGTTGTTTGAGTAGGGACATTCTGAGACGTATGTGCAAGCAGCCAAAAACTACTTTCATGAGACGAGTCAATGTGCTGGCTTGAACTTACCTATTGAGATGTAGGGGTTCATGGTTCTCTATTATCTGCCTGAGAAGTGTTCGGTAGCTGTTGGTAGCCTCCTCCCCCTTTATTAGATATGCTCTCATGACAACTACGTTTAGTGCCTCTTCCTCTTGTCATACTTTCTGATCAAAATTAACAAGAAGAATAGAATAATACAACAACCAACTAGAAGAATTGAAGTATGAACAAATTTGACCAACCAATTATTTTGAGCATAATATAAACTTTAATTTATGGTTGCTAGGCAATATCAAGAAACTCCATCCAACTTAGTCACTCTTATAGCAGATGGAATAATTGGATAATTGTATTTAGAAGAGTGCTAAATGACCATTCCTAATATTATTTAGGAACACATTTCTTAAATTCAATAAATATTATTACTTCCTACAAGTTTACCCTAGTACTGGGATTTCACTGGGTCGTTATTATTGTTGTTGTTGTTCCTACAAGTTTAAGTTTGAGAATACATGATTGCAATATCAGTTGTTTTATATTTACACCATGTAATGTATACAAGGATTCTTGATCCCATTTGTTATAGAACTTCTATCCCTAGATAATAGGACATAATTCCTAATTTCACTAACCATTAGATATAACTCTCTTATCCCTCTAATTATCTGATTAGAGTGATGATATGATTAAATATCTCTACTTATAATCAGACTTTGAAGGTATACACTATATTATTTGCTAATTCTTGAACCCTTTCCCCAACTAGTTTATCTTAGAGTGTTAAGGCTTAAGGGCATTTCAGAAGATAGTTTGAAATGAAACCTCAGTAGTTTAGAGAATATAAAAAAGGAGGTCTAGCACTAGAATTTGGATGGGAGATAGATATAAGAGAATTTTTTTTGGATGAATTCGGTCATGATAATGCATACTCAATACCCAAGCACAGAGGTGCAGAAACATTTCTTATTCAGACAGTACTAGAACATGTAGCTATTAACACCACCATTTATCGAGATAATGAAGTATTATAAATTGAGAGGTCATTACAGTTGCTATGGGTCCATAATTTATTATATATTAATGGCTAGGAGTTCATTTGTAATTATATATCTGCTAATAGGATTATTCAACAGTAATAGTCCAACTATTTCAGAGAGCAACCATCAAAAAATTAAGTTGTATAGTATTGAAATACAATCTTGAGGTCATAGACAAACAAAACAAAAATTAAGCATGAAAGGCAACAAAGCTCATAAAGGAAAGTATGAGCAAAAATTATTGCAGTAAAAAGCCATCTGCTATACCAGCAATAGCAATAAAAGAAAACACACAAAAAGTTTGCAGCAAAAAGCTATCTGCTATACCAACAATCTTATTATCATTCAATATCATCGTTTTCACTATAATTTTGCCCAAATTTCGTTCATTTTGTTCACCTTCTTCATATTCATAATCAGATTCTTCTATCTCTTCATCATTTTCAATAGCATCAATATCATGTGTTCTTTCAGTTTCAGCAGTCTCTTTTTCAATGTCATATACTTCCAATTTACCATTTTCATGTTGTAATCAATCAAGATCATCAATGACATTTGGAAGTATTGCGGGTAAATCTTCATCTTCTTGGTACGGTATATTTGGCAAATCAATACGGCTTCTAGCTTTTATTTTGAACACTGCCCATCGATCAACCCTATCTTTTTTTTTTTGCTAGGATATTCTGCAAAATATACTTGTTGTGCTTGTTCAGCCAACACAAAAGATTCATAGGCATAACTCGAGAAACTTTTCTTATGATTGATATTGATTAGACCATATTGATTATGGACTTTCAGTCCTCGACCCACTGTTGGATCAAACATTTGAATAACACAAGAGTATTCTTTTCTTTGTCGGATTAGAATACTCTAGTTGTATCACGTCAACGAGTAATCCATAGTAGTCACTTTCATAGTCACTCCAACTTTTTCTTTTGATGCACACACCACTATTCATAGTTGTTTTGTTAGAGCCATATGTTAGAGTGTCGAACTTATAGCCATTCGTGAAATACTGAGGCCATGTTTTCACCCACTTATAAGGACCAAAAGCTAAGTCTTTCAACCGCTCATCAGTTATGTTATTAGCTGGATTAAGAACCTATTAATAAAAAAATAGACCAATAGTATGTTTAGTTAAATATAAATTATAATTTAAGACAAATAAAGACTACAATTCTTTTATTCAATTATAATTTACTCACATAAGTTTCAAATCACTTGGCAAATCTAATATTTGTCTCTTTATCAATTTGCTCAAGGCTAATACTTTCTGAATTCCTTTTCAATTCATCTTCAAAGATGATACAAAAGTAATAAAATTATGGTTAAGTTAACCCATTTATCCAATATATATGCACTATATTGGTCAAAAATATCAACTTACAGGACAAATTATTGAACCTCCTCACAATTTAACAAAACATTCAACTGTGCTGCATCCCACTCATCATCGATCAAATATCGACCTTCTTTCCCCCCCACTAGAATGTCCTGGATGCAAAAAGATGGACAAACAACCATCAGGTGCATCAACTTCATCTCCATAATTATTTCAAGTAACTTTAGTAAGCCTAGTCTGCACGTTAGGCTGGAAATAATGAGAACTGAATGTTGAAATTTCTTGAATGATATAAGCTTCACATATTGATCCCTCGACACGAGCATTATTTTTCGCCTTCTTTTTGTAAGTGTGCAACTCCAACAATTAAAATATATTTTAGTATATTGTTAAGTAAATAAATTAATTATCTAATCAATATTCAATTTAGACTCTTACCGCTCAAAAGGATACATCCATCGAAACTGAATTAGACCACCAACTATTGCTTTATATGCTAAATTAATCGGTAAATGTTCCATGGGATCAAAGAAACCATGAGGAAATATTTTCTCTATCTTGCAAATTGTTATCTTTATGCTTTCTTCAGGCTTTTGTAAATCTTCTACTTTTAAAACACTTTTACATAAATCTTTAAAAAAATAAGCTAATCTCTGTTAAGGCATTCCAAATTGGCTCTAGAAAAAAATCTCGAAATGCAACTGGTAGCAACCTTTCTAGAAATACATGACAATCCTGGCTCTTCATCCTTGATAATTTATAATCTTCCATGTCTACACATCTAGACAAATTGAAAGTATAACCATCTAGAAATTTTAAGCCTTTCACCCATTCACATACCAACTTTCTTTGCTCTTTTGTCAATGAATATGCTGCCTTTGGCTTCAAAATTTTCCCTTGATGCTCCTTCAATTCAAGCTCGGGATGACTACAATAAGTCTGCACATCCATTCTAGCTTTTAAATTATCCTTCGTTTTATCCTTTACATCCATTACTGTGTTGAATATATTATCAAACACATTTTTCTCAATATGCATGACATCGAGATTATGACAAATAATATTCATGCGCCAATATGGCAATTCCCTGAAAATACTTTATTTTGTCCAATTATGTTGATCCCCTAATCTTGGAAACTTATCGGAGGCGCGATCATCGAAAATATTTGGTAAGTCATGCACTTTGTTCCAAACTTCTTCACTACACAACCTAGGAGAAGGAGCAGAGTGTTCAACTCTTCCTTTTAAAAATGATTTTTTATCCCTACGAAACGAATGACCTATTGGCGAAAATTGACGATGACAATCAAAAAATGAAGCTTTTCTTCCATATTTTAAGTAAAATGCCTTACTTTTTTCCATACAACAAGGGCATGCCAAATGACCATGGGTGCTCCAGCCAGACAACATTCCATAAGCTAGGAAGTCATTGATTGTTCTTATAAGAGTCATATGTCTCAACCCCATCAACTCATAATTGCTTCAATTCATCAATAAGAAGTTGTAAGTATAAGTCTATATTATTTCCGGGGATTTTTGGACCAGGAATGAGAAGACTTAAGAATATGTACAGGCTACTCATACATATTTCGGGTGGAAGATTGTATGGTGTAATGATTGCTGGCCAACAAGAATAAGGATGGGTCATCTGCCCATATGGACTAAACCCATCCGCTGCAAGTCCAAGCCTAATATTTCAATGCTCATCTACAAAGCCAGGATGGCATTGGTCAAACTTTTTCCATGCCTCTCCATCCCTTGGATAACTCATTACCCGAGGTTCTCGACGAGATTTCCAGTGCCATGTCATAATTTTAGCAGTCTTTGTTGACATATATAACCTTTGTAATCTGGGAGCTATAGGAAAATAACGTAGTACTTTATATGCAACATCTTTTTTCCTTCCATTGCCTCCTCTCTTAGGCTTATAACGTGGTTGACCATACTTTAGTCAATTCACTTTATCTTTATTATCCTTGTAATATATGATACAACCTGTCTTGCATACATATATTTTTTCATATCCTAGCCCAAGTTTTGCAACCATTTGTTTAGTCCTATAGTAATCGTTAGGTAACTTAGCATCTTCAGGTAAGAGCTCCTTCAAAAATAGCAAAATTTGGTTATAGCAATTGTCACTCATGTTAAACTCAGACTTAATGTTCAGTAGGATGCAGACCGCTGACAACGTAGAATGATTAACACATCCATCAAACAATGTCTCTTCTGAAGCTTTAAGCATATCAAAAAATTCGTGAGCATTTTGATTAGGAGGCTATTGTTCTTCACTATCAAAATTAAATCCTATCACTTTCAAAGTTGAAACTATGAACAATTTCATCCAATACCATAGTGTGATACGAATTTTCTATTATTATCTCAGGACCTATTTCTTTTTATGTATTGCTACTAGGTTGAGGTCTAGAAATTGGTAAAAAAGGCTCCCCATGTGATTCCCATTGATAATAGTTAGGCATGCAACCATGCTTGTAGAGATGTGCTTTAACATCCTGAGGTTCAAGAAACCCACTAATATTTCTGCATCTTGAACATGAACACCTTATACTCCCGTTAGAAACAAAATCATGTTGCATTAATGAAAACTCTACAAATCCCTGCACACCCTCTAGGAACTCAGTAGTGACTCTTTTCGACTAGGCACTAGTCTATTTATCACACCCCAGATATTTTACCCTTGGAAGTCGGAATGACGCCTATTAATATGATTTATGCAAGCCAATTATTGAACTAACTACATTTTTACCCATTTTATTCTCTTTAACATTCATAAAACAATAATGTGAAAACACCGAAAAATTTAATAAGCGAAAGAAATGTAGTGAAATATCTGAAACATGAATCTAATACAACTGTTTGGGCCTTAATCACCCAGAATCGGTGTCACAGTGGCACAGACGATCTAAGAATGCTAAATACAAAGTCTAAAAATAAAAGATATACTGTCTCAGAATCAAGAGATGAAACAGGAAATAAGTGATAGAGGAGACGCCAAGGCCTGCGGACGCCTGCAAGTCTACCTTGAATCTCCGCGTGTCCTGAAGGCAACCACTCAATCTACGGTCACAAGTCTACAATACTGGGATCTACACAAAAGAGTATAGAGTGTAGTATCAGCACAACCGACCCCGTGTGCTGCTAAGTGCCTAGCCTAATCTTAGTGAAGTAGTGACGAGGCTAGGACCAGACTACCAAATAAACCTGTGCAGTTATATAATATACATCGAAAAGTAAGGCAGAAATAAAGAAGTAAAGATGGTAGGGAGGAAAACATGCTTCGAGGAATAACTGGTAAAACGGAATATCAAGAGAATTATAAAGGAATCAAAATCCAACTATTAACAAGGATAAGGAAACCAAAGGCTGAATTCACTTTCATTTCACATCTTGTTGCATGTGTGCAACCCGTTCCGATTTTATTTATCTCGTTGCAGGCGTGAAACCCGCTCCCATTTCATATATCTCGTGGCAGACGTGCCACCCGCTCCCATTTCATATATTTCGTGGTAGGCGTGCCACCCGCTTCCATTTTATTTATCTTGTGGCAGGCGTGTCACCCGCTCCCATTTCATATATCTCGTGGCAGGAGTGCCATCGCTTTCATTTCATATATCTCGTGGCAGGCGTGCCACCCACTCCCATTTTATTTATCTCGTGGAAGGCATGCCACCTGATCCCATTTCATTTATCTCGTAGCAGGCATGCCACCTGCTCCCATTTCATTTATCTCGTAGCAGGCGTGCCACCCGCTCCCATTTCATTTATCTCGTGGCAGGCGTACCACCCGATCCCAGTTACAAATCAAAACAACCATAAAGAATCTTGGTAAGGGAACAAGAGCAATATAAAAACATCCCGGTAAGGGAACAAGAGCAATATAACAACATCCCGATAAGGGAACAAGAGCAATATAAAAACATCCTGGAAAGGGAACAGTAATATCAAAACAAACCTCCCGGCAAGGGAACAATGATGATAGTAACATTTGAGGCATAATAAACCACAACTGAGTCATAACAATTATAATACAAGACTCACGGGCATGCTTGACACCGACATATAGATACTTGTCACCATACTTATACGTCGTACTCCACAATTAACACGTAGCAAATAAGACACGACTCCTAATCCCTCAAGCTAAGGTTAGACCAAACACTTATCTCGATGCCACAAACACAATTCACGTCTCAAATATCGCTTTACCCCTTGATTCCATCACCAATTCGCTCATATCTAGTCACAAGTTACTTAATTACATCAATAAACACTAAATGAATCAATTCTAATGCATGAAAATGAGTTTCTTAAAGTTTTACCCCAAAAGTAAAGAATTCCCCCGAGCCCACATGGTCAAAACCCAAGGTTCGAACCAAAACTCGATTATCCATTCCCCCACGAACCCAAATATATAATTTATTTTGAAATCGGACCTCAAATCGAGGTCCAAAACCTCAATTTTTGAAAAACTTAAGTTCTACCCAAAACACCCAATTTTTCCTATGAAAATCATTGATTTGGAGTTGAAATCATGTTAAATAATGTTAATAATTGAAGGAAACGAGTTAAAATTGACTTACAATCGATTTGAAAGAAGAGTTATTCTTGAAAAATTGCCCTAGGGAGTTTGTGTTTTGAAAAAATGTGAAAATGGATTAAAATTCGTCTAAATATAAAAGTTGCAGGTCTCAGATGTGGGAATTGCGAAAGAAGTGTCGCATTTGCGACTGAGGTTTCGCATTTGCAACTAAGAAGGATCCAGGCGAGTGTCGCATTTGCGACAAACACTTCGCAATTGCGAAGAAGGCTGCCCAAGCCACCTCTCGCATTTGCGATACATGGCTCGCATTGGCGAGAATGCAAAGCCTGCAGGTCTAAATCATACCAGCAATTTCCTAAGTTAAGATTTCACTCCGTGGCCGATCCAAAACTCACTCGAGCCCTCGGGACTCTAAACAAACATGCACACAACCTCAAAAATATCCTACGGACTTATTCATGTAATCAAATCACCAAAATAATGTCATGAACATCGAATTAAACCAAAAGATCAATACAATTTCTCAAAACTTCTTAAACATCAAATTTTGCATTTAAGATCCGAATCACGTCAAATGGATTCCGTTTCTTATCAAACTTTACCGACAATACATATATATCAAATTGAGCCTGTACCAGGCTCCGGAACCATAATACGGGCCCGATACCACAGGTTTCACATAACATTTCACTTTCAAAAACCTTTACATTATTCAGAAAGGTAATTTCTTTCAAAAATTCATTTCTCGGGCTTGGGACCTCGAAATTCGATTCCGGCCATATGCCCAAGTCTCATTTTTTCCTACGGACCCTCCGGGACCATCAAATCACGGGTCCGAGTCCGTTTACCCAAAATGTTGACCGAAGTCAACTTAATTTATTTTAAATCCAAATTTCAATATTTTCACTGATTTTTCACATAATAACTTTTCGGCTACGCGCCCGGACTGCGCACGCAAATCGAGGTGAAGCTAAAAGAGGTTTTTAAAGCCTCAAAACGTAGAATTTATTTTAAAAACAAGCGATGACCTTTTTGGGTCATCACACTATTATACATCCATATACGATCAACTCTAAAGGAACTCATGCTTCCTATCAAACAAACAATGACAAAATAGAAACACTATTTCAGTACTTTATAATATATTAATTATTTCACCAATTTAAGCAGATTGATAGCACTAAATCTGGAAGAGAAAAGAGAAGAGAACTAGTAGAGGTTGCCTCGGTTTTCTATTAAACACATGTTTGTAAGTGGAGTTTATTTATTTTAAAAAGTATATCACTTCAGCTTTGTTTGCTAGAAAACTTGCAAAGGGCAAATAAGCTTCTTTTTTTCCCCTATCATATATTAATGGTATAAAATTATATTAATTTCATTCTTCTTCACTTATCATGTTGCCCTCTTTAAAAATAATTTTACTTGGTTAACCATAGGAACAATATATCAATTTAGATCCATTGACAAGGAGAACATCTTATTTGTAATAAAGGAATTCACTATGCCAATACTCTTTCTGTTTTGACTTCATAATTGCCGTCATAAGAAAATTAAGTAGCACATGACCATTGATTCAGCTCGAAAGAATCACATGACCATACCATACGTATGTGAGGCCATAGTGGAAGACGGTATTTCAGTTACTTGCATAAAAGACTATCAAAAGCAACTCTTGCAGTTTACATCAATCAAAAAATTCGCTATTCTACCTCAGTGTTGAGAATAAAATCATGGCATACTCAATTTAAAAAAAGTATCGGATATACAGGTTATTTTTTTTTCTCAAACCCAGAAATAGCTATTCAACAAAAATATAAGGACAACTATATTGACTTATATGAGTCCATCAAACTATAGAGTATCTGATCCTCTATGAGACTGATACGTAGAATGCAGTAATGACTAAATGTAAAGAAGGCCAGAGATTTTCCACGTGGAAAAATCTCACACAAGGGGATCAAAAAACCACGACCTACATCTGTAGGCTTTAAACTCAACTAACTTGTAATATGCCTATTACAAGCCACTTTGCAAACACCCTATTGCAAAGACTTTAAACTAACTTGTGATGCACCACCACAAGCCACTCTATAACTCTCCTAGTTATAGAAGATTTAACTTATGACTATTCCTACTCACAACATAAACTTTAAAATTTACAAATTTGTTTTGTCCCTAATACAGCCCTTCTAAGAAAGCAAACTAGGAATTACAATGTAGAACAATTAACAAGATTACAACCCAACTATGGGCATACAAAAGACTCCATTAGAAGCTAATCCTTAGTGGAGTTGTCTTCTTGTTCTTGACACACACAGTGACTTCAAATTCTAGATGAACTTTGTTAAGCTTGAGAGAATATCACTGAATGCACAAGGGAAGTGTGTCTTGCACCAGGTTGTTTTATCACAAAAGATATCACAATGGGTAGTGATGTCAACTCTTGGTGTACTTCTTCCCAGTGAGAAGTGACTACTGCACAGTCTGCATATCCACTTCTGGGCAGTTGCGTTCCAGCTGGATAGTGGGCTTTATACTTCCTGTCAGGACACGCCAACAGACCAGGTCCTAGTTGTGTTCCTCTTCTGTAACAGTTGCCAGATGGTCACTTTCTTCTGTCATGTTCCAGCTGTGTACTTGACTTGTACTTTCTGTCAGAGAACACTGAAGTAGTAGGTCCCTGTTGTGTTCCTATTTATCTTGATTGCGTACAGTCACTGACTTGCTTATGTAGGAGAACCCTAAAGAGCCAAATTATCAGGCCCCTGTTGTGTTTCTCCCTTTGCTGATTTTCAGGCTTAGATTAGTTTACATGAAATGTATGTCCTGTGCGCTAGGTGCACTATCTGGTTCTTTATGACAAGTTTGTTAGATCATCAAAACATAAAATACTGAAAACCCATCAATTTCCCCATTTTTTTATAATGACAAACTTAGGCATGGACAATATTTATTTAGAGCAAAAATAACCAGATAAGATGCCAGTAGTTCCCCCTTAATCTAAGATCTCCATCATTCTCACACTTAAGGTCCCTCTCCATCACACTTAAGTTCTCCCTTAATCTAAAGTCCCTCTCCGTTACACTTAAGTTCCCCCTTAATCCTTAATCTAAGCTTTCTTTCCCCTATTGGCATCATTAAAAAGGATAGAAATAAAGAAGAGCACCAACAGATAATAAGCATAAAGAAGTCTAACACAACTAGCTCATGCCACATATGTGCACACAACATAACATAAAAGAGAAGCCAGAGGAATACAGTGTTGTACATGCAAGGAAAGGGGAGCTGTTTCATTAATGTTTAAGTTGGATTGACCAAGTCAGGAGCAGTAATGGTTAATTTCAATATGCCATCACACAAAAATAAAACAAGTAAACACCAGTAAAACAGCACCCACAGGAAGTTGGAACAAAAATAACTAGACACTAGGGAGGATCCTAGGGAGAACTAAGGGAAGGAGGCTTCGAGGAAGAGACAAGAATGGTTTTGAGAACCAAGTCCAGTCTAGCATTTGCAGGCAATTGTTCTTCAAGTAGTTGAGCCCGGAGTCTCTCATTTTCCTTTCTCAGTTGAGCAACCTCATCATGTACAGAATCAAGTCCCTTAGCTGCTTGGCTAAGCTGAGTTTCTAGAATGGAATTTTGAGCCCTCAGCCTTCATATTTCCTCAGACGCTACATTTTGGGCGTTTATCAGTTGAGAAATAGTCGAGATGCTTCCACCAACTTTTTCTATGCATTCACATTCTTCTAGAGTGGTCTTAGTAAAGGTTTGCTTGCGTGTGCCCACTCTAGGATTTCCCAAGGGAACCTTATAGAATCTGAACAATTGAGTGAGGAGAAAGCCATAAGGTAACTCATGATTGCCACCCTTAAAATTTGCCACCTTTTACATATGATCTATCATGATTGCTGGCAAATTGATTGGTACAAAATCATCAGGTGCTTCCATCAGGACCAAATCTGACTTTGTAGCAATGGAACGTCTCTTAGAGATAAGAGTACTTTATTAACCAGTTCAAAGAGAAGCTGATACTCAGGAAGCAGCACCTTCTTATGTATTTGTTCCCCCTATTGAATTGCTTGTTCTTTTCATGATGTCTCCCCGAAAGTTTACTTCACAGAAACCCTTAACTGAGTTCATACCTTCACAAAGGATTCTGAGAACCTTGCCCAATGTTGAAGCATCTAGCACAATGTCAGTTCCATTTACGAGAGCACAGATGTGGTCCCCCTTAATAGTGAAAAGAGAAACGTAGAAAGCTTATACTGCGTCTTCGTACACTGGAGGCATTCTTTCTTCAAACAAGTGTTCCCATTGTTGAAACTCCACAATCTCTAGAATTTTATGCATCCCTGTCATTTCCCAAATAGCTGGATCAAAATGTGCATCCCCATAACACTTTTTGAGTTCTTAGTATCTGTTGCCAGAGACCACCGTCATTGGCCATGGACCTTAATGGACCAGGTTCCTTCACAGTTTCCTCCTTTCTTTTGCTACAACCTTCATCATACTTTCCTTTCCAACTTGCTATCCCCAGAGTATTGTCTTTAGACACAGCTAGCTCAGTCTTACTTCATTTCGACTTGCTACTATACTTCATAAATGACCCTTTCTGTTTCTCAATAGTTTCAGTGACTCCCTTTTCCATGGACTATTAAGTTGTCAGAAGAACCAGGTTCTTTGGATGCATCTTTATCTATTTGGTTTACTGTCCCACTCTTGATGAAATCCTTTTGATTCATTCTCCTCCTTTTTCTTGGCTTGACACTCCTTTTACTTTTCTAAAATGAAGACTCTGTCCTATGTTGCTGTAGTGACCTCATAGTGAGGGATTTTGAAGAAGACCCTAGGATTTTAGAGGGAATGGGAGGTACAGAAATGGGTTTTCATGGTTGAGGAACGGGTTCATCAGAAGGCTTTTCTGGGAAAATCTCACGAGTTAGAGACTATAGGAGTTCTACAGTTCTTGCATTTTCTAAACGCGAGATCTCTTCCCTCTGATACTCAGAAGAGAAATGAACTTCTTCATTCATCAGACTTTCAGTAGCTATGGCCATGATGTTGTGAGCTGCTTCTTTTTCAGGTGACTCCTTGAGAGTCACCGTGTCCAACATGGAGGAGTTTATATACTGGTTAGGATCATCCTCATGCGCTTCTGAAACCAAAGAAGTGAAACCTTCTGTATGTTCTTTGGAGAAATCATAGGATTGACTGGACATAGGGTTCTCAAAATAGTGGTAAGCAGGGTTTAGCAGAAATGGAAAGACAATAGGAGTGGAGAAGAGACCAGAAGTGTATAGAGTAGTAGAGTGCGTGAGACAGTGATGAACTTAACTTGATTTCAAGGAAGGCGATGAAATAAGGACGGTACTAGAAGTGGTAGACTAAGACGATTGTTTGATCGCCATTAGATGAATACTTTCCAGAAAGGTAGCTTAGAGAGAGTGAGAGATAAAGAGTGAGTCCTAGCTGTACAACAAAAAAGAAGGTTCATGACTTGTCGTAGGAGGGTGACACTATTTCACAACGAAGAAAAGATTTATCGGAAGAGGAGCTAATGATGAGTGATGAAAGAAACAGGTTCTAAATAGTCCTAGAGACTGCGGTAGGTTTGTGGGGAAGAGGTGAAAGGATTTGACGAACAAGACATAACGCACAGACCTTGGAAAGTTTGATGATGTGGCAGCTGAATTACAGGACAATTATTACACCTTTTTTTTGTTTAGAGAGGGCATGCAAAAATTAAGCTCATTACCACTAACCTGAGATACGAGAACCTGATGCTGGAGCAATCACTTTTTGAACAAGATTTCAATAGACCCCCTTTTTTGCTGCTTATAATTGTACCTTTAGCTTCTATGATCGTCATGTACGTTTACGTATAACGGTATTGATATGAGTTAGGATTGGTCAGAAAATACTTTAGCTACCTTTACCTGATGGTCTCTTACACAACCAGCATATTGAAGATCAGGTTCTTCATTAGATTCATGTGACTCCATCTTCTCCTTGATTTCTCCGGAATGTTCACTTCTTGAGGCTTTGTTTGCCGATATATCTGGAATTTGGTGTCCTTTACATCGATCAATCCTTCCTTCATATCAGAGGATGATCTCACCCTTCAAATTTTTCTCCAGTTGTTGATGAGGTCATTTTGCTTTGCTTCCTTGTCTCCCAGAAGATGAGGCATGAATCATCACAGGTGCACTTTGGTTTTCCAATTTAAGACAAAAGTTGGTTGAGAAGAGAAATATGGAGGTTCACTTGATTTCCTATGCCATGTGTTCTGCTGTTTGCATAGTGCCATGAGCTACATCTTTACTTCTTCCTTCAGCTTTATTGGTAGCCCGTAACGTACCAGGTTCTTTGTGCGACGCGGAGAATGCTGTTGCATTGTCTTTTTCTAGTCTCCTTCATCTTGCTCACTTTAACATCCTCCTGATTTGAAGCTTTAACTATTTCCACACGAGCATTTCTTGCCATTTAGTGCTTCCTTTGTTGGAGACCTTTTGACCTTGTTTTGTGGGTTGTTCCCCAGAGGGATTCCTTCATTCGTCTGTTTGCATTGTGCTTCCTAAGTTGATCCTTCCTGTTGTCAAAGGCAAGGCATTTTCTTCTAATTTGCGGTTCCTGGCGAGTTTTGATTTAGGAAGGACCTGGTTCGACACATGTTCTCCAGTAGAGAGTAGTGTTCATTCCTTTTTTCCAGAACCTTTTTGGTGATTCCATAGGCAACACGCATTATCTATGCTTCATTTTCCAGTTCCATCTTTTCCTATTTGAGCCCCAAGGGAACCTTTCTGCCTTTTCATTTACAGAGAAAATGTACCCTTTACTTTTTCCTCAAGGATACATTCCCTTCCTGCAGGGCTTTCAGTGAGAATCATTTTATGATGTTTTTCATCTACGTGCTTTAGACATCCACTATCCATAGTCCATCGCAGTCTGCTTCTTCTCACTATTCCCTACACATTCACATCAAGGGTTAGATTTAGGAACCCAAACTAGTTTGGGTCCCTTGTTATTATAAAAAGGATAAATGAGAGATTTTCTAGTCCACACGGGCAGCTTCCACTTTTTGCGAGTGGTACCAGGTCCCGTGCTAGTAGTCACTCTATCAGTGAACACTTTGTTCTTCTAAATAGACTAAACCCTGGCTCGACAATTTTCTTTAAAATGCCCATTGTTCCCGCAGTGGGTACATAGCCAGTTATCAGGTACAGTGACATACTTATTGTGTGGGTTGTAGGGAGTTTTCTCCCTTTGAAACCCGATGCCCTGCTTGTTCCCACTATTGTTGAGATATATGGCAGTAACAACATCTGAGGGCCAGGTCTATTTCAAGGATTTTTCAATATCATTTCTTACTTTCTCCAACTCAGCTTGGAGTTGTTGATTTCTCTCGAGTTCATTACAAAGACTGTTTTTATGGCAGTTAACTCCCTTTCGATCAAGATGTGCGACTCACTGGCTACTTCTTTCCCTTTCCCAAGACTTACATTCGTATGTTCTCTGTTGAGTCCCTTAATGGTTTCCTCTAGATCAGCGTATATCACTAGAAGGTCATCCTTTTCCTCTACAATGGAGGCAATTTTTTCTTCTAAGGAGTGTTTCTTATTGGTAAGACCTTCTATTGTTTCTTTTAGACCAACAACTACTACCATCATGTCGTCTCTCTCATTCTCCACATTGGTTATTCTTTCATTCAGGGCCTTCTTCTCTAATTCAAGATTAGCTATGGTTTCATTTAAGTCCACCACACAGACTACTAGATCATCTCTAGATTGTTCGGCCTCCCCTAGTTCTACAGTCAAGATCTCATTATCATTTACAAGACTATAATAAACTTCAATTAAGACATTTGATAAAGACCTTAGCTTCTTGGAAGAATAGGATTTCAGATTTCTCCGAACATCCTAGACGCTTACCTCATTGTCTTCATCTTCTTCATTATCATCATCTGACTAAGCCATCAGCGTGAATAGTGAGTCATACTTTGTTGATTTGGTTTCCACTACCATTAGGGAACTGTTTTCTGCATCTGATTCCCTTTCGGATTCACTTGAGGGGTCTCCCCAAGCAGCAAGGGCCTGCTTAACGATATTGTCTGCAGCACTTTTTCGATTGAATCTTTTCTCTGGAACAGGTTCCATTTTCCTACTTTGTCAGGATTTTGCTTGTACTGCTCATGTTTCACGAGAGGGCAGTCTTTGATGAAATGCCCTGGCTTTCCACATCCGTGACAGAGATCGTTGTTCCTTGTTTTACTTAAACTGCCCCACTTTGGTATGCCACCATTTCTTCGAACCATTTTTTGAAATCTCTTAGTAAGATAGGCCATGTAACTATCCTCATCACTTGAGTCACTCCTTTTAGCCTTAACAACCAGGTTCTTTTCCTTCTTAGGCTTTCTTCTTTCATTGTCTTTCTTTTTTTTCATCTCGTATGTTTTCAGATTTCCAATCAACTCATCCATGGTTAGAGTATGTAGATATTTAGCTTCCATGATGGCATTTACCTTACTTTCTTAAGACCCAGGTAGAACACTGAGAATTTTTCTTACAAGCTTGTTTATGGGAATGACATCTCCAAGTGAGTGAAGCTCATTATGATGGAGGTAAATCCGGTGTGCATTCTTGTATGGACTCATCATCCTTCATCCTGAAGAGCTCGTATTCAGTGGTGAGCATGTCGATCTTGGATTTTTTAACTTGAGTGGTTCCTTTATGTGCAGTTTGTAAGGCTTCCCATATTTCTTTGGCAGTATCACAAGCTGATACTCTGTTGTACTCATCAGGTCCTATGCCACACATCAAGATTTTCTTGGCACGATAGTTTTTTTCTGCAGCTTTCCTATCAGTGTCGTTGTACTCTCTTCTCCCTTTAGGAACCAGTTGTCCTATTTCTTCAAGTTTCTTCATGGGAACATGTGGACCATCACAATTGATGTCCCCCAGTTCTGAATCTTCGGCCATTATGAAATCATGCATCCGAGTCTTCCACCAGCAGTAGTATTACCCATTGAATCTGGGAGGTCTATCGGTTGATTGTCCTTCTTCAAAGTTTGGTGGAGCAGCCATTGAGGATTCCTCCTAGGTGTTAGACGGATAGGAGAAACCTGCTCTGATACCAATTGTTGACTTATATGAGTCCACCAAACTATAGAGTACCTGGTCCTCTATGAGACTGATACGTAGAATGCTGTAATGACTGAATGTAAAGAAAGCTAGAGATTTTCTACGTGGAAAAATCCCACACAAGGGGATCAAAAAACCACGACCTACACCTATAGGCTTTAAACTCAACTAACTTGTAATCTACCTATTACAAGCCACTTTGCAAACACTCTATTGCAAAGACTTTAAACTAACTTGTGATGCACCACCACAAGTCACTCTATAACTCTCCTAGTTACAGAGGATTTAACTTATGACTATTCCTAGTCACAACATAAACTCTAAAGTTTACGAATTTGTTTTGTTCCTAATACAACGCTGCTAAGAAAGAAAACTAAGAATTACAATGTAGAATAATTAACAAGATTACAACTCAACTATGGACATACAAAAGACTCAATTAGAAGTTGATCCTTAGTGGAGTTGCCTTCTTGTTATTGACACACACAGTAACTTCAAATGCTAGATGAAATTTGTTATGCTTGAGAGAATATCACTGAATGCACAAGGGAAGTCTGTCTTGCACCAGGTTATTTTATCACCAAAGATATCACAATGGGTAGTGATGTCAACTCTCAGTGTACTTCTTCCCAGTGAGAAGTGACTGTTGCACAGTCTGCACATTCACTTCTGGGCAGTTGCGTTCCAGCTGGACAGTGGGCTTTGTACTTCGTGTCAGGACACACCAACAGAACAGGTCCTAGTTGTGTTCCTCTTCTGTAACAGTTTCCAGATGGTCACTTTCTTCTGTCATGTTCCAGCTGTGTACTTGACTTGTACTTTCTGTCAGAGAATATTGAAGCAGTAGGTCCCTATTGTGTTCCTCTTTATCTTGATTGCGTACAGTCACTGACTTGCTTATGTCGGAGAACCCTAAAGAGACAGATCATCACGTCCCTGTTGTGTTTCTCCCTTTGCTAATTTTCAGGCTTAGATTAGTTTACATGAAATGTATGTCCTATGCGCCAGGTGCTCTATCTGGTTCTTCATGACAAGTTTGTTAGATCATCAAAACATAAAACAGTGAAAACCCATAGAACTATATAATAATCAACAGAAACCAAATAATACATATGTTTGATTCAAAAGATCACTACAACATTTTAGGTCTTTAGCCACCCTTGAAAAGTGTGGCCTAAACTATCAAAAAGTGTGGCATTTGATCAAAGGCCATACTTTTCAACTTTAAGCAACACTTTTCTAGGGGTGGCCTAAACTAGCGTAACCTTTTCCCTAAGACAATGCTTTATAAGTGAAGTGTGGCCTATAAGGTACAAATGCTACGCATGTAATACCTCGTGTGGCAACATTTTTTATGTCCTAAGGCTACATATTTAAATCGTTGCTTTTTCTACTTTGAGGCCACCCTTATAAAGTGTTGTCTTTGTTAATAATTTCATATATCTAGTAATCACATTTATCATCAAATGTATATATTATTATCATAAATTTTGAGATTATTGCAAAAGTGTGTAGATCTCAAACACTACATTAATCAATAATAAATAACCAAAAAAAATGATTCAAGTGCATAGACTTATAATGAATTTCGAAAAAGAAATATGTATCATGTACTACATTAATTAATAAAGCAAATTTCTTAAAGGTAAGCTACGGGAAATGAATTATACAATATCTGATGTATTCTATCATGAATAATATTTTAAAATACATTAGACTGCTAAAGCTAGTATACGTTAGCAACCCAATTTGTTATCCCCTTGGTCCTTAGCACCCTTCACATCAATCTTCTAATTTTGCAACTAATCAATTTTCGGCAGCTTAACCACTCTAGTAATCTAAGCAACATGTGCGCTTCCCTTGTTCAAATGAGCAAAAATTTTGAAAGTTTTTGGCCCTTAAGTATCCTAATTGTAATCTCTTTGTTCTTTTCAGAGTTTTTACCTTTTCATACCTGCAATTGAGACAAAAAAATATGTATTGTTTGTTATAGCCTGCTACTAATTTGAAAAAAACTCTCTATACCAGCTGCAATTAGATAATATTAGATAAGTACTATAATATTGGAGGGGTTTAAATATGTGAAAGCATTAATTGGAGGGGAAAGGGGGATATTGGAAGGGGGAAATATAATTTTCTAAAGGATCCTGCTCTTCCTTCAGAATGACGACTTATTCACCAAGAAATCATTAAAAATTCAGCACTCCTAGCGGATAGAAGTCGTTGAAGTACTTGACAAATAAACTTTTAAAATAAATAGAAACATGGCTACTAGAGAAATATTTATAAATTAATTTTTACCATTTTATTTATCAGAATAGAATTCAGAAGTATGACTAAACAAGTTATCAAATAAACTAACTTACCATTGTTACCTTACCTGAGATACGGTGCAGATCCAAATGAAAATATTCAAGTGTTCTGATAGATTGTAGATCATACTGACTAGTTTAGCTACCAGTTTTATTTTCCTCCATCACTCATTGCCACCTTTTACTTTACTCATCTCGGGCACATATAAAATAAACCAGCAACAATCTGCAAGCACCATCACTAAAACTATTTCTATACGTATATATGAGAGACAATAAGCAGAAGCTTTCCAACAAATACTTTTAGGAATATCACACTTCACTCTACATGTGATATTAAGAGCAAATAAAAATAAACCTATAAGTTCAGAATGATTTCTAAATATATTGTCACGAGTACCATTTTTCGCGTAATGAACCTACTGCTACGACAAAGTGATTCCAAACCAGTCAAGCAAATGCATCCATAATGAATACCAAGCTGTAACAATTCAAAATCTCATGCCACAACTAAAAAGAATCTTAAAAACACATGCTGCTGCACTATGTTCTACAATATATGAGGTAGCTCATTTTTAAAAGTTGAATTATCTATGAGGTATAGCCTAATGACAGCAGCAACTCATTGAACTTGCTGTAAAGATTTCAAACCAATTTGGATAACCATGAGGTATAGAGCTTGTTTGGATGGGCTTATTTTAAGTAGCGTTTAAGCCAAAATAGCTTTTAAACCATAAGTTAGAATTTCTAGCTTTTGGCTTTTGGCTTGTTTTTGTCATTTTAGCTTAAAACAAGTGCTTAAAAGTACTTTTTTACTTTATCCAAACACTAATGACAGAAACAACAGCAACGCATTGAAACCTCATCTAAAGCACTCAAATTCCTCTTCACGAATATGGTAAATTATGTCCAATTTGCATCCCCTACTATACCATACTTGTTGATAATTTTAAAAACATTGAGAAACCACTTAATCAAAGCTACTAAGAAAGTCAACAAAAAGATGTGAATTCCAAAGTCATCAATGGCATTGGTTAAATTTTTATTTGCACGCTGCTAATGGTATCAGAAATGTTTCGCGTGGTTTGTGATTCTTTTTTCTTTGTGTGTGTGTATGAGTAACCTGCAAAATTTTTCAACATTAAGCAGTATGGTAATCAACATATACATCGAAAGTTCGAGTGGATCCTAATTAAACATAATGCTAACAAAACCAAGATAACCTAGAAGCTATAATTTGATGCCTATCAAAGGGCTTCAATCCAGTAACATAGAAAACACACGTTATCCGACAAAGACTCATAAGTAACTGCAAAAATACTACAACAGACAGAACAAAAAACCAACAAAAGGAATCAAATTGGCTGACCCTTTAATTGCTGATCAAGAAAGATCATTCACAGTCACAAATGTTGTGAGGAAACAGAGAAAAGTTCAAAACTTTATATCCTAATAAGAAAAATACAAGAAGGGGAACAAACAAAATACTGATTGGGGTTGATGAAAAGTTGAAAACTTACTCCTGTTTTACCAGGAATGGAGCAGTGCCACACCATCAAGTTTACTGACCCATCCGAAAGTGTCTCTGGCTTAGTTACAAACCCCTAAAAAATAACCAAAATAACCATTCAAAAACTAGTAAAATTTACAAATCAAAACCATTAAGACTGGATATCAAGAGAGAATTTTTAAAATAAAAATAAAAACTAACATGGGGGTGATTTTTGCGCCAAGCTTTGCGCTCCTCTGCAAGACGGCCACAGGCTATACCTCCTGACATTACTGTCTTTCTCTTATCCCAAACAAAAGAAGAAACCAACTATAACTTCTTACAATAATAAGAACCAACTATCATAAACGAAGAGAACTAAGAAGCAGAGAAGGTAGGACCTCGAAGTACAGATCATTTTTGTCCAACAACCGATACAACAAAAAATTTGTTAACATAGAGCTCAGAGAAGATGCAAATGGTATAAGTAAAATAACCTATCAATCTTCGGTGAAGCATTCACAAATAGAATCTATATGAACATCAAGCACTAGTTAAGCATCATATTCTTTTTTTCATGAAGTAAAAGGAGTTAAGAGGATGCAAATAAAATTACAATTGAGAAAAGAATATGTTTGCTCATGGACAAAAGCTAATCCAAAATATTAAGGAGCAGTTATGCATTTGATGTTACAATTTGCTCATTTTCTTGTTTTAATTAAGCGGTATATTATTATTCATTGCTTTCATAGAAGAGTATTGGCATGTTGCACAACTCCACTAACTGGACATTGTATATTAACAAGTTATTTTACATCAAACTCTTGTAATTGATTTTTTTTCATTCTTAACTAGATGTCTTGTATAAGATGACAACTTTTCTAAAGGCAACTGGTTCCAAATAACTAAATGCTAAGAAGTATAGATAGTGTCAAATATTATAAAATGACTGAAACTTTATACCCAAAAGCAGCGTATGTATCGTAGGTATTGTACAATATGTCATTATCATAAGCTCCAATCTGACATCTTAAGGATGTCTAAAGAAACAAAATAAATAACGAGAGCTACTATAAACAACTGGCATAACTGTAGGAAGTACTGTGCTATTCTTTTATTCCCACGTACAAGGCAATCAAGAAAGTAAAGAATGCGGAGATGGCCAATTTAATCAACACCCACATGAAGTCTTCTTCATTATTCACTACCGTCAATGCCAAAGCCAGCTTTGCAGCTACCTATATATGATGGATTATCCAAAACAAACCCTTACGAATGGGCAAAATAAAAAGAACTAAACAAAAATTAATTTAACGTCAATTAAATGGTCTTACAATGGCTAAAATATTTCCAACTTGAATTGTCAGTGAACGTTTTGAAGAAGCCAGAGTTCAATAGCCTTCAAATAGAATGAAAATTACTTGTAAAAATGAACGAGCTGATAGATGGATAATATAATTATAATTTTTTCGGATTATCTATAGATCTTAATTAGCTCCTTTATATAGAGTTGTTGAGTCAGTTATAGTTTCTAGTCCAAATTGAGTTCACCAAAGGCTAAGTTTCAATAGACTAATAAGGCTAACCGGAAATAGAGCGATGAGAACAATAATACGATAGAATAGAGCAAAATCAGAAAGAGTCTGCTAGAATGAGCGAGGCGACAACATAAATTCTAGACAATAGAAGAAGATAAGAAGCATACAATGTAATAACCAAACCTACAATACAGAGAACACATATTGGTAGAGAGATAGAAGTAGAAAACCGAAGAGAGAAGAGAAGAACGTACTCACAGAGATTAAACTACCATAGCCCTAAATTTTGGCTAGGATTTTCGACGATTATAATCATCAACAAACTAAAGTTGACTCTTTCTGTCTCTGAGATGCCTTTGGAATTAGAAAAAGAATGAATTTAGGGGGAAAATATGGATGAATTGTGGGGTAGGGGGAAATAGGGAATGGAAAATTAAAATAGAACTTAGCAAAATAGCGGGTTCCCTTATTTGCTTTTTCAAAATGGGGGGAAATATTTTATTAAGAGGTTGGGGGGAAAATTTTTGGTGAAAATTTTAGACTACACTTAGAAAGTGTAGCTTTTAGGATTGATAAATAGCAATGACTTGAAAGTGTTGTAATATAGGCAAATAAGCATTGCCAAATATTTTATGATTTGGCAACACTTAATGAGCGTGGTCGTTAGTGTCTAAAAGTATCCTTTTAAAGTGTAGCCTAAACCTCGTATCCAAAAGTCGGAGACAAAGGCCACCGCTAAAAAAACATTCTCTTAGATGCTGTTGGCAACACTTCTCAAGTGTTGTCTAAAATTAGTGTTGCCTTAGGATAAATTTGTTGTGGTGGATATTGTAATATTTTTGAATAAATCAATCAAAGAAAATAATGGGGTAAATCTTAGCTGAGTGATGATAGGCTATAATTACGTATTTTAGTCGCTTATTACACTCTAATTTATTGTACTTTAATTGAGTTTGAGCTTTAACCGCTAGTATTTTGCACTAATGGTGTGTTTTGTGTCTTGTAGGAGTGATTCCGAACTATGTAGATGTTATGGAATAAATTCAAGTGATTTGGAGCTTTAAAATTTGAGTAAAAGTTCAAAGAATTAAGCTGGGATCATGTTTGGGGGTCAACGGACGATAGTTAGAGCGAACGAAGAATTCAGTATGCATATTGCGCACTGTCTAGTAAAATAGATATAAATTTTTGCTCAAAACTCCATTTTAGCTCTACAATATATGGTTGGAAATCTAACTCAAAGGGATACAACTTTTATGTTTTACGATTTTCCAAATTCGGAATAAAACAGGGTGAAACATGCGCAATAGCGCGGTCACGCTAGTTTTAGCGCGCCCAAAAACAGAATACTTGTCAACTAGCGCGCCCGGGTGCGCGACTGCGCTAGTTAAGCCCGGAAAAAGTGTCCTTTTTCATATTGGAAAAGGTATAATTATTTGGACCTAACCCTACTTAGTATATATACATAGGAGAACGATTTTTAGAGCAATTTTTGACCAAGGAAGAGCACAGAGCCGCCGTGGAGGCCGGATTTCATCTTTTCTTCCACCAACTTAGTCTTTTTATGTTTCTTTGTATGATTTGTTGTTTTGCTACCATGTCTATGTGGAGCTAAAATTTACGTTCTAGGGTTGTGGTTCTTTCATGACTATTGTTATTCGAATATTGATTTTGATTTCTTAGTTTATTATATTGGTTTATTTATTCAATCTTGCACTTAATTATTTGATTGCTTGATCACCAATTGAATACTATCTATGAATCTAGAGTTGAACTCGAAAGTGGGAATTCTAGATTGCATATAGGATTGAATAGAGCAAGTTATTGAACCTAGGCCTCGGGGAACAGATTCGCGGTTAGGATAGACATATACCTAATTGCCTTGCTTGGTTGATTTACAGGAAGTCAAGAACTATAAATGCATTCTTGTTGATTCTAATTCCATAGACATATAGGCGTTAAGTTGGCTTGAATAGGCGAGTAAGAACTCGACAGATTCTTATGAGAAATATTAACCCTGTCAACCAATAAACTAGATAAATTAGTTAGTCAATTCAATTGAAGAATACAATAGGAATGTTATATAGCCCATAACCCTAGATCGTTTTCATTACATTGATATCATCAAAATTTGCTCTTTCTCTTTGTTAAAAGTTCATTATTTATTTTTATTTATTTAATTAGTTTAGAATTAAATACTTCTAGGTTTAATTCTTGTATAGATAATTAGGATAGTCTAATTTAGTTAATTGTTAATCACAAGTCTTTGTGGGATCGAATCCGACTTTTAGTCACTTTATTACTTGACGACCGCGTGCGCTTGCGTGTTTGTTTGGCCGCAACATTGAGCATGATAATCTCTAAAACGAAAGAGGATATACAATGAACACACAAATAATCTTGTCTGATCTCGTAAAGATCAATGATTGAGCGTTAGAAATGTTAAACCGAAAAGTATTATAATTGCTGCTATGTCTTAGAGAGAAGTTGCTAAGAAAGAAAAAAGAGCCCCCTTACAAAGTTGTTCTCCCCTATATATAAGGGACAAACCCCTTCTAGAATCTAAAAAGCATATTACGGGACATATTCGAAAGAATATTCCTAACACTCCTTATCGAACTCATGTTGAGCTGCGAAGACCTAGCCGTTGGTCGTGTTCGTCGATGGTCTTGGTCATCCAAATTTGGACCCATACAACATATACATAGAAGCATCTTATATCACATTACTGAAAGTTCAATTCTATAATAAGATAGGAAACATGAATTGTTGGGGGAATTGCTCTCTGTTAGTTCATAGTTAATGCTAAATTAAACGACGACAAGAATTCTTGGTGCTAGGAAGGTATTGATAACTCACAATAAATTAAACACTCACGAAAAGACCTATTTGCAGGGATGCTTTAAGTACCGGATACCAGAAGCTTACGAGCGGCAGTGAATTAGCGGTTTTTGAGGATTTGAGATACAAAGTTCTATTAGAAAAATATTACTAAAGATTTTAAGCGTCAACCCTAAAAATTTAAGAAAAGGGGTTGACTTGAGATTTAACTAGTATTATTTATAAGATATATTTTTATTTGAAATTTATTCTTGTAGTTTTTTGAGATATAAAATTGTTAATACTCTTTTTTACAATCTATTTTTTCTAATAATTCTTTTTCAATTGATATTATAGCCAACTCATTTAGTCTTTCTTGAGATATTGTTGATTTTAGATAAGATATTATAATGCGATAGAACTATAGAACTATTGAAAGCTTTAAAGTATTGTTGAACATTTAAACTAATAAAATCTTGGAGAAAGAATGTGAGTAAGAACATTAATGAGAAAAATAAAAAATATATATAGTCGTTTTTGAAATATGAAGAGATTGAGAAAAAGAAAGATTGTTTTGTAAAAATTAAGAAAGGGAGAGTAAAATTTTTATACGTTATCTAATGAAGGAGTAAAAAATAAAAATAAGCTTAGAACTTTGAAAAACTATTCATCTACCCATTTTTAAGTAAGTCAAATTATTACTTTATTTATATATATAAAGAGTTTTCTTTTCTTTTATATTAAAAATCTCTACTTTTATATTCATGATGATTCCAATTTACTTGTTTTAATAGTATTGTCTCACATTGCATGTTGTTCATTTTGTAGTTAGAATTGATAGATTAGTTTTATCAAACATTTGAATAATGTTATGACATTATATTTATATATATTAATTTATTTTATCAAAAATGAATTCCATGATGTTCTTACAAAATGTATGTTTTTAGTTTTGTAAGTATCTAAACTATATATTAAATTAATTTAGAAAATATATAAACTATTTTTATAATTATTAATTATAAATATATCATTACTAATTAATATATATTCACGAAAAATATACATTTTAAATATCAAATATAATATTATTTATACTTATAAACATTTATATGCGTATATTTATTATATCAACTTTTAAGTTTTGATAATTACTTCGTAATCTAACTATGTAATTATACTTGTGCAACAAAACAGTAAACTTGTAATTC
This sequence comes from Nicotiana glauca, assembly GCA_026770625.1. NCBI lineage: Eukaryota > Viridiplantae > Streptophyta > Magnoliopsida > Solanales > Solanaceae > Nicotiana > Nicotiana glauca. Next base: position 139,686 of record MU758776.1, read on the forward strand.
CACTGTAATTACATTGTGACAAACAAACAAATCGTTGTAATTACACAACTGTGGAATTACTATGCTAGTAATTACATCAATTTCAATTATCAGGTGGCTTTCCAAACAGACCCTAAATGATCGATCGAAACTAATTACATTTGCTAGCTAAAAAGTATATAAAGTAAGTATATGATTCATATATGTATATACGCTTTGTCGGCTACTATTATTTTTGAAAGCATTAAAATATACATTTCTCGAAGAGTTTGGTATAGCTAGGGCCCATGCACGATCAATTCCCAGCGGAAAAATACATTTCTCGAAGAGTTTGGCATCCGCTGCGTAGTGCCCAAATTTATCACCTGCTTGACTACAACATCATTACCTAGAAATTAGAGTTTCACACACTAAACAGTGTTGTTTAAAGCTTTCAAATGAATAGAAGAACAAAACAAAAAAATTATTTGAAGTTTTCCGTTTGGACTAATAATAACAATAAGAATAGTAATAATAATAATAATAATAAAAATAATAATAACAATAAGAATAGTAATAATAATAATAATAGTAGTAGCAGTAGTAGTAATACTACTACTACTAATAATAATAGTAATAATAAAGTAATAATAGTAATAATAATAATAATAATAATAGCCACAAGAATAAGGTGGGTGCTGCCGAAAGAGCCCACCTAGGAGGAAAACTTGAATCAAAGACCCTCCGACAATATATTTTAGGGTTTTTTTCTTTTCTATATCATATATGAAACTTTATTATTAAATATGTACATATTTTATAAATTACTCGACCTATGCACTGTTTTTCTACAATTTTTATACCATTCATTAATTAGTAATTAATAGTAGCTAAATCTTCCTAATATGGCGTGCTAAAAATCAGGAAAAGAATATCCTAATTGATTTAGTGACCTTCAGTTCAAATTTGAACGCAAATCCTTTATCTGATCTCTCCCGAATTTTTTTCGTAATTCGAAAAAAAAAGACGAAAAGCTTCAACAAATTGAAATCAAATTGTAGAAATCAATTCGTCGAGTTTCTTCCTCAATCCAGACATCAAAAAGGCGACCAGTTATTCAACAAAATCAAGTCAAATTGTAAAAGTCAATACTGCCGATACTCTGTTCTTCATCTTTTTTTCCTCAATCCACAAATTAAAAAAATAATAAAATATAGAACAATACCTCAGCAATAACACTTAATCATGTCCAAAATCCTAATCATTCTACAATTGAATGAGAAAAATCTGATTATAAAAAAATGTGTCTCATCTCTGTATTTTTTGAGAAGATTAAGGAATGGAGAAGAGGAAGAAAGGCGAGGGGGGAAACGGCGCTGGTCTTAGGAATTAGGGGGAGCTGATTAAATTGTTATGTTACAAATTCTATGAAAGTCTGATTTTATGTTAATATCTACAAAATTCCTACATTTATCTACAAATAAACCACAAATTATTTTATGTATAAAACAATATTGTTTTTAAGGGTATCTATAAAATTACTACATTTATACTACAATTAAACTACGATCTATGTTGGAAAAAAATGTTGACTACAAAATTTTCTCTTCACCTACAAAATTTCTACAAAAAAAAACTACAAATCAAATTAAGGGGGAAGCTTAGTCTTTAAAAGTTGAATCTTTGAATCAAAGTCAGAAGAAGGGGTAGGGGATTGATTGATTTCAGGGGTGATTTAAAGGTAAATATTGTATAGAATTTTGAGATGGACATCAACATTTAACACGCATGAGGCTGGGCTTATGCTTCTCTTCTCCAACGAAAAAATTGAGAGCCCTAGATTGTTTTTGCTTACATACCAAAAAGGCAGTAGCTCTATGTCGTAGAACCATAAGAATATGATTTTGAATCCGAAAAGAAATAGGAAAGCATGGGCCCTACTATTTCGTACGTAACAAAATTGCAATTTCCATCTCTGTATTTTTTTAGAAGAAGAAGGAATGGAGAAGAGGAAGAAAGGGAAGGGGGAAAACGGTGCAGGTCTTAGGAATTAGGGGGATAGAGAAACGTGGGATATATGGACACCTTTAATTAAGGAGTAAAAACTTTTCATTAATTAGACCCTTATTTAAGTATAGTATAGGATTGGTAATTTGATATACTAAGTGTAGTTAAATCAAACCTTAAACATTTAGGGTAATAAGATTTCCTATGTGGCATAGGAATGTAAAAAATCCTATATATTTTAGAGTCCGAAACCGAAATGATAATAAATTGGACTCAAAATTCTTTTTTAATGTTAAAAAAAAAGTTACTTTTATATCTATTACGCAGTAATTTACTGCGAATTAGGTTAACGGAATTTTTTTCGTTAACGTAATTCGCAGTAAAATACTGCAAATTCATAAAAAATTATTTTTTAAAAAATGTATTCGCAGTAATTTATTGCGAATTACCTTTGAACGAGGCGTCTCCTCAAAATCTGGGCCAGGCCATTTTTAAAAGTGTATTTCGCAGTAAATTACTGCGAATTACCTTTGAACGAGGCGTCTCCTCAAAATCTGGGCCAGGCCATTTTTAAAAGTATATTTCGCAGTAAATTACTGCGAATTAGGGTAATTCGCAGTAATTTACTGCAAAATGCCCATTTAAAAATACCTGGTCGTCTTCCTTAACAGAGACATCCACCATTTTCAACTTTTTAAATACCTTTCTCCCCCCGTTCTGGTCCCCCCCACCCCCACGTCGTTTATTAAAAAAAAAAATTTCGGCCCCACCCGTCCCATAAAGAACAAGGAGTGTAGGTCCCACACACAAAAGAAGGTTTCGATTCCGTATTTCGGATGCAAAATTTCGAATTCAAAAAATTTACATCGAGGTATTTCAATTTACTTTATGGCGAAACTCGTATATTTATGCATATTAGTATTATTTAGTATGTTTACATGTGAATTTATGTTATGTTTGTGTTCTTTAATATACTCGAATTGATATATTTGATACCCGAATTTATGTATTATATGTGATTTATATACCTGAAAGTATGCTATTTTTTGTGATAAATATAGAGCCTTGTAGCGTAGTAAAATATAATGACTTTTAGCGTAGTAAAATATAGTGACTTGTAGCGTAGTAAAATATAGCCTTTTAGCGAAGTAAAATATAGCCTTTTAGCGTAGTAAAAATATAGAGCTTTTTAGAGCCTTGTACTATAGTAAAATATAGAGCCTTATAGCGTAGTAAGGATAAATGTAGAGCTTTTTAGAGCCTTGTACCATAGTAAAATATAGAGTCTTATAGCGTAGTAAGGATAACTCGGTGCTACGGGGCCTAAAAAATGAAGCCTTGAACCCATACATAATTATTCTCTCCAATTCAAAAATTTATAATAAGGTAAGAAAATTCTAAAAATGTTGAAATTGAGAGTTATAATAATTAACGATAACTCGGTGCTACCGGGCCAAAAAAATGAAGTCTGGAACCCATACATAATTATTCTCTCCAATTCGAAAATGAAGTCTGGAACCCATATATAATTATTCTCTCCAATATTAATCATAATTTTTAATTTAAATCTGTAAGGTAAGAAAATTCTAAAAATGTTGAACCCATACATAATTCGGTGGTACCGGGCTGTTTAAATCAAGTCTGGAGCACATACATAACTATTTTCTCCAATATTAATCATAATTAATTGTTTAATTTATTAAACTAACACAACCAATTAATTATGTAGAATAATTTTATTTTAATTGCGTTTGAACAGCAATTTTACTTATACAGTACATCACAACCACAAACATTGACAACCTAAAACAAAAACAAACAGTAGAACTAACGAAATAACTTGACAAAGGAAACATGAAGATTCACTAACGAAATCACTTAACATGTCATTCTTTAGGAACGACCGGGTAGTATTCTCTCCTTCATCAAAAACAGCTTCTTTTCGATCTTCTTTTTCTCTTTTCCCACCTCCTCTATTTTCGCCTTCAAGTCTTCAATTTCTTGCTTGGATTGGCGCTCTCTATCCCACTGCCCCGTACACACTCCATAAAGATAGTACAACTTGTCTCTGTAGTATTCCTGGTCACATGGTTTATCAACCCATATCTTAAAGTTGCATATAGGTACGTCGGGCTGCCTGTAAAACTTGTTCAAACAACCCCAATAGCGTCGGCCAGCTTCTTCCCAATCACTATACATCATGGTCTTAGCTCCACATTCGCACTTCAGCGGACGAAGGGGGCGTTGAGACATTTCTTGCAGGAAACTTTTGGTATATTAAAAAGCTCGATGATAGGTTGTTGTTAAGTGTTGAAAATAACTTGAAGGCGCTTTTTATTTATAGGGAATAAGTTGCAACAATACGTAGTATTATACTACGAATTTCATGCACAATTTTCGGGAAAAAATAGCTTTTTCCACATGGGTTTGAACCTTTTCAAAATGACATGACAACCCAACAATACGTAGTATTATACTACGAATTCCATGCACATTTTTCGGGAAAAAAACAGCTTTTTCCACATGGGTTTGAACCTTTTCAAAATGACATGACAACTCAACAATACGTAGTATTATACTACGAATTATATGCATATTTTTCGGGAAAAAAACAGCTTCATACATTAATACTAGTCTTCTTTGAAAAAAATAATAAGGTGATTAGTAGAACAATATTTTTATTTAAACGGGTTAACAAAAACACAAACACTACAAACATAAAGATCCAAACAGTAGAACTAGTACAAACACTAAACAAGGCAAACACAAAGAGCAAACTACTACGCTTATCACGTAAAAGCCAATGCTTAATCAAGATCCGCTTCCTACAATTTTCTCCAACCACTCGAGTTGGTCTTCCAGCCTTTTTTTCTCTTCTTCTACCTCATTGAGTTTTGCTTTCAACTCCTCAATTTGTTGGTTGGTTTGGCGCTCTTTTGCAGCTTGCCTAGTACACATACAATGAAGTTTATAAATTTCTTCTTTGTAGTACTTGATTCTACACTCTTCATCAAACCATACATCAAATTCACATGTGGGCTTGTCTGGTTGCTCGTCAAGCTTGTTCGTACAACCCCAGTAGCGGCGTCCACCTTCTGGCCACCATTTGTACAAACTGTATTTTTCTCCGCAGTAGCACCTTGGGACATAAACGGGTTGTTCAGACATTTCGTAAAGAGAAATTTTGGTTATTGTTAGGCGAAGAAAATAAGTAGCGTGCAACCGTTATTTATAGTCAAGATTTCATATAATACGCAGTAATATACTGCGAATTACTTTAAAATAGCCTTTTAGTGTAGTAAAATATTGAGCCTTTTACCGTAATTAAAATCAATCCTGGAACCCAAACATAATTATTCTCTCCATTATTAATCATAATTTTTAATTTAATCATAATTAATTATTAAATTGATTAAACTAACACAACCAATTAATTTTATTTAAATTATAGTAGACGTCATGGCCTTTCCTCCGCCTGCGCATCCCGGACCTGCAGAGGATCAGCTATTAGTGCTGCAGGGAGACCATAGGTCCTCCTATGTGTGGGAGGGACAGCTGTCGGAGCAGGCTCTCCGGCCAAGGAGACCTGATGATCTTTGGGATTTTATTGCTGGCCATCCTTTATACGAGCGTGTAGTACACATCCTACAGGATACAGGATTATATACCATTTTTGATCTAGGACGGATACAGCTAGATTGATCGCTCATTACGTCCTTGGTAGAGCGGTGGCGACTGGAGACACATAATTTTCATTTGCCCACAGGAGAGGCCACTATCACACTAGAGGATGTCCAGGTGTTATACGGACTGCGTATAGAGGGACGCGCCTTGACACTGCCCGACTACGTTAGAGGAGCGTCACGTGTACAGTTGGAAGAGCTGATGGGGCAGTGGACTGGTCTTAGACCTGAGGGTCAGCAGGGGGCGTTCGCGTTGCTTTATCAGCCATCAGAGATCATATGGCGGATTTGCACCCTGATATTACCCACGAGACGGCGGATCTCTGGATATCTAGGTACACATGTTGTGCGTTGCTCTTGCTCTTCGGGTGTGTCTTGTTCCCGGACACTTCGGGAAGTAAGGTGAGCATGCGCTTCATTCATCATCTAGTAGACCTGGGTCAGGTATCCCAGTACAGCTAGGGTGCTAGTGTTCTGGCATACCTGTATAGGAGCATGTGCCGGGCGAGCATGGGTCCAGCGATTGATATATGCGGTTTTCTCCCTCTCCTACATGTGACAAAATTTCCGAATACTTTGTTCTTTACTTCAAATTCGATATCGTTAAATGACACATAAATATTACATCAACATTTTATATTAGGTTTGTGCCTGGAAGCGGATCATGCCGTTGCAGCCACCTATACCAGCACTTCCGCCCGGTCAGCATTATCCGTTTCTCCCTCTAGTTATCAGGTGGATTGAGCGGCGTTGGCTATACCGAGGGAATGAGGCTCACCATAATCTCCCTCTCCTCAGGGATGTCTTAGATATGTTGGTGGACGGACAGGTAAATATGTACCTACAGTTGGTTTTTCCGAATTGAGTTGTGTTTTGCGTACTAACATTTATGTTATTATTTGGCAGTTCATCTGGATGCCATACAACATCGAGTTGCTTGCTGAGCTACCATCTTGTTGCTCAGTCGACGGGCTTATTTGGAGCACCTCCGTCCCGATGATATTCTGGTATTACGTTGAGTATCATGCCACGGAGCGTGTCCTTCGACAGTTTGGCCGGCCCCAGACTATATCGAGGGAGCCTGTACGGGTTGCCACTCACTATCAGCGCGACGATTGTGGCAACATGGACGGGCAGTATACGGAGTGGCTACAGCAGCAGATAGTTGGTTGGGACGAGCGAGCCGAGCGTATTCCCCTACCACCTACGATATTCCAGGAGGGCACTATTCATCTATATCCTGAGTGGTACCGCCGTCAGACCCGACTGATGATCGGGAACCCTGTGCATGTACTGGGCAAGCGTTATAGACCGTACGCCGGGAGGCACGAGGCACTGATATGTTTTTTTGGCTTGTTAATATGTTATAATATTGATATAGCATTATTTAATTACTACTTTAAATGTTTCACAGGCTATTGGTCATCATCGCTTCTACCAGTTGGGACAGCAGATGCAGCAGCGTACCGACATCCCTGAATTGGTTGACTTTGGCCGGCAGGTAGAACAGATGGATCACCTGACACTGTTGCAGGCGAGAGATGCCGAGAGGTTGGACCACGAGGCTCAGTATGCAGCGCCAGAGGCGTACCAGCGGGGTAGGCCGGTCCCACAAGGCAGGGGTTCCCCACGAGGGAGGGGTGCCCCACGAGCCATGGGTGCCAGACGGGGTTGCGGGGGACGACGAGGAGGTGGTCAGCAAGGTGGCGTTGAGGTACCTGTCGACCCACCTGCAGAGGGACATGACGAGGCCCTTGGGCTTGAGGGGCTTGGAGATGATCGGCAGGGTTATATGCCTCATGCAGACGTGCCTTCTAGTAGCATGCCTTCGTATAGCCTTCAGTCATCTTTGCCAGTGTCGCAGGTCACCCCGTCAGGAGCGTTGTCGATCATGGGTACATTTGACGCGGATGTAGATCAGTACTTCGCATGCCCATCTTCCGCAGCTGACGATCGGCCGATCCGGGACGTGGATGGCGGGCGCAGGTTGAGTTATCCCCCATCCCCGGCGGTTCAGGTGCATCTATCACAGGCGACGGTATGTTTGTATTACTTTAAAATTTCAATTTGTTTTATTTTCCTTAATATGGAATCAATGATTAATTTTTAATTTTTTTATGAAGTCTTCGTCCCAGCCCATCTTTGAGGCAAGTACAGTAGGTGATGAGCACATCACGGATGCATATACCCAGGAGGCCAAGGAGACCACGGTGAGAAAATAATTTATTACTTAACACAAATATCAAACTAATACTGTTTTCATATGCTAATTTGTAACTTGTTTTGTAGGTTGTTGACGGCCCTACGGTATATTCTTCCGATCCTGCCAGTTGCGGTGTCGATGCGGCTGCACATCCTCCCATAAAGAGGCGGCTAGATGACGATGATCCAGATAGTGTACCCGACCGATGGGGGATGCGACTCAGGCCAACGGCGACACTAAAGCACACTGGCTGCGGGATGCATTGATTTACTTAGTTTGTAATTTATGTAAATAGTGCATTATGTAAATACTGTTAATAATTATATTTCCAGAACAATTTTATTTTAATTGCGTTTGAACAACAATATTACTTAAACAGTACATCACAACCACAAACATTGAAAACCTAAAACAAAAACAAACAGTAGACCTAACGAAATCACTTGACAAAGGAAACATGAAGATACATTACAACACTGAACACGTAAATGCCATTGCTTAGTTAGTACCGCCCAGTAATCTCTGCTTCATCTTCTGGAACTTTTTTCCCAATTTTTTATTCTCTTCTTCCACCTCCTTGATCTTCGCCTTCAAATCTTTAATTTCTTGCCTAGATTGGCGCTCTATTTGCCACTGGCTCGTACACACATCATGAAGATGATATATCTTGTCCTTGTAGTATTCTTGAACACATGGTTCGTCAACCCATACCTTAAAATTGCATATAGGTACGTCGGGCTGCCTATAAAACGTGTTCATACAACCCCAATAGCGGCGTCCAGCTTCTTCCCAGTCATCATACATCATGATCTTAGTTCCACATTCGCAATTTGGGGCACGAAGAGTTCGTTCAGACATTTCTTCAATGAAGTCTTGGTTAATGGAAAAGCTCGATTAGAGGTTGCTGTTAAGTGTAGAAAATAACAAGAATCCGCTCTTTATTTATAGGCAATAAGTTGCAACAATACGCAGTAATATACGATGATTTACATGCACATTATTTAAGGCAAAAACTGTTTTTTTCACATGGTTTTCCTCCTTTTGAGAACGACATGACAGCTCAACAATACGCAGTAATATACGACGATTTACATGCACATTATTTAAGGCAAAAACTATTTTGTTCACATGGTTTTCCTCCTTTTGAGAACGACATGATAGCTCAACAATACGCAGTAATATACGACGATTTACATGCACATTATTTAAGGCAAAAACTATTTTTTTCACATGGTTTTCCTCTTTTTGAGAACGACATGACAGATCAACAATACGCAATAATATACGACGATTTACATGCACATTATTTAAGGCAAAAACTATTTTTTCACATGGTTTTCCTCCTTTTGAGAACGACATGACAGCTCAACAATACGCAGTATTATACGACGATTTACATGGACATTATTTAAGGCAAAAATAGCTTTTCTCACATGGTTTTCATCCGTTTCAGAACGACATGACAACTCAACAATACGCAGTATTATACGACGATTTACATGCACATTATTTAAGGCAAAAACTATTTTTTCACATGGTTTTCCTCCTTTTGAGAACGACATGACAGTTCAACAATACGCAGTATTATACGACGATTTACATGGACATTATTTAAGGCAAAAATAGCTTTTTTCACATGGTTTTTCTCCTTTGAGAACGACATGACAGCTCAACAATACGCAGTATTATACGACAATTTACATGCACATTATTTAAGGAAAAAACTATTTTTTCACATGGTTTTCCTCCTTTTGAGAACGACATGACAACTCAACAATACGCAGTATTATACGACGATTTACATGGACATTATTTAAGGCAAAAATAGCTTTTTTCACATGGTTTTCATCCGTTTCAGAACGACATGACAACTCAACAATACGCAGTATTATACGATGATTTACATGCACATTATTTAAGGCAAACTATAACAGCATTTGAACAATATTTTTATTTAAAATGGGTAAACACAAACACGATAAATGTAAAGATATAAACAGTACAACTGATAAAAACGCCATACAAGTTAAACATAAATTTAAACTACTACGCTTATCACGTAGAAGACACTGCTAAATCACGATCCGCTTCTTACAATTTTCTCCAACCACTCGAGTTGGTCTTCCAACCTTTTTTTCTCTTCTTCTACCTCATTGAGTTTGGCCTTCAACTCATCAATTTGTTGGTTGGTTTGGCGCTCGTGTATCAATTGCCTCGTACAAGTACAATGAAGATCATAAATGCGCTCTTTGTAACGCTTTTGTCTACACTCTTCATCAAACCATACATCAAATTCACATGTGGGCTTGTCTGGTTGCTCGTTAAGCTTGTTCGTACAACCCCAGTAGCAGCGTCCACCATCTGGCCACAATTTGAACAAACTGCATTTTTCTCCGCAGTAGCACCTTGGGACATAAACGGGTTGTTAAGACATTTCGTACAGAGAAATTTTGCTACTTGTTAAGTGAAAAAAAACAAGTAGCGTGCAACCGTTATTTATAGTCAAGATTTCATACAATACGCAGTATTATACTGCGATTTACGTATTCAATTATTCTGAAAAAATTGCTTTTTTCACATGCGATTTTCAGCTTTTGCAGAACAACATGACAACTCAACAATACGTAGTATTTCACTGCGAATTACATATTTAGCTTTTCACATGCTTTTCCAACTCAAACAAGTTTAATATTGGAACAACCATAGCAAAATATAACGTTAAAAAATAAGATGTAATTTGGAATTTTCTTTTATTTCATATAAATTGAAACTTACGCAAGTACAAACATGCATTTAAACAAAAAAAGTCAAAATGAAATACTAGGGGTTCCCTTGATATTGGGGTACGTTAGATGAACTTGCACCGGAATTGTCACGGCCCAAAATCCACTAAGGGTCGTGGTGGCGCCGGACACCGCTGCCAGGCCAGCTAATTAGATTACCGATTTAAAATCCTCCTTTAAAATACATCAAATTCCAGAAATTTCCTTCCATTTTCACAAATAAAAGGGTTTTGCTTCAATTCAAATCAACAATAACAATTAAATCAAACCTTTCGAAAACCATCCCAGAACCCGGTGTCACAAGTGCATGAGCGACTACTGATAATGAAATAAAATACA
>MU758778.1:0-18839 GCA_026770625.1 Nicotiana glauca
TTGGAATCTGCCTGCGGCGGGGCGCTGGCGAGGGATATCAGTGGGGCGACAGAGGCACCTGTGCGCTTGTCACTTTGCGCGGCCAAGACCACGGGGCCGTCCATGGCGCTAGGCATTGAGAGGCTTGCTAGGACGCCACGGGACGCGCCCAAGGGGTCATGGGGCATGGCTGGAAAGCCGCCCATGACATATCTCATGAATAAGTTGAACTGCTTACTATACCTCCATTAATGTATTTATTAGTTTACTTATTCAAACTGAGAGAACCTTAGGGCAACAAAATGGCATGTTGTATTTACTGTAAAAAGTTATATTGCCATTGGCAAAACATGCTTAGTCGAACTCATCTTCTGGTAAGTTTGCTTGTATTCTACGATTTTATTATACTGGTTGATTTTTTTTTTTTTCCTTTTTTGCTCTTTGTTGGGTACCGATTTAATGAATATGCATTAAATATGATTATAGCCACAGGAGATTACTAAACATCAAGTATATAAGGCGTTGTAGGTGATTCATCTTTTAATTAGAGGTTAAGTTTGGAAATTTTTACTTTGTTGCTTTGATCCAAACGACAACACATAGAACAACAGAGGTAGTATTTTATTTTCCCCCCTTAAGTTCTGAAAACTTATAGAGCCCTTGATTCTTGCCTAAGTTTGGAATGCATAACATGTGCAGGTTAGTCACTTAATTGTAATTGATTAAGATAAAACATTATTATCGAAGATGATAAACCCATCAATTCATCAAAATAGCTAAACTCTATTTTTAGCTGTCAAATTTGATGAGTTCGTACGGTCATGAGAAATGATTTTAATGCTATATTTCTGAAACTTTTTATAAGCTCATGAACTTTTGGAAAATTTTATTTTGTGTGTCATACAATTGACACTAATTGTATAGGACATCTTTTTTGGCTCACTATTTTGTAGACCCAGAAGTGTAACATTGTGGTCCACAATATTGCGAGACAAAAAGAAACTTCACACAACTAATATCAATTGAGTCACACAATAAAATTTCTCTGAACTTTTGGCTTTGAAGAGTTGTCATTGTAATCTATCTATATGAAGCTGGTTCTAAAATCTGTGATGCGACACCTCTCTCAAGCTCATCATTAGTCCTCTCAATCACACATTTTCTTAGAGGACGTTTGGCTTAGCTGATAAGCATTAGGTGCTGTAAGTGCTGAAACTGATTTAAAAAATAAGCAGTTACGTGTTTGAATAAAAGTGCTGAAAATAATAATAAGCAGCTAAAGAATTAGGTATACAGAGAGTTTTGTTTTAAAAAGAAGCATTTTAGGGATAGAATAGTAAATATTTTGGTCAAACCTAAAATGCTTATAAGCTGAAATTTGATAAATTGGGGAAGACCAACTTATGACTTTTAGCTTATTTTTGGCTTATAAGCACTTAACTTATAAGCACTTTTAATTTTACCAAACGCGTAGATAAACCAAAAAGTGTTTATAAGTCAGTTTGACCAGCTTATAAACATAACCAAACACCCTCTTAAAAAATTATGTATTTACAACTTTATATTTCAAAGTTATGCTTAGCTTTTTGCGTGGAAAAGTTAACTTTGTCTTGACATAACGCGAGTGAATTTGTTATCAAAAAAATATAAAATAGTGCAGAGAGACTAGTTAGTATATATATATATATATATATATATATATATATATATAGGAAAGGTTGATGACTAGCGGCAATAATGGTGACATATAGCTCTCACTATTTTGTATCCATGCAAGGTTGATGAGTCCGTAATGGTCGAGCAATGTCAAGGGTGTTTCTTTCAAGATGAAGTTTGGCATGCATTTAGCTAGCTATAAGTAGAGATGATCAGTCCTTTGGGATTTCATGCAAAAGAAGCATTTCCAGTTCAGTATCGCCACAATGGCTTCTCAAAAATGTTTTCCCTTAATTTTATGGCTCTTCATAAGTTTAAGCCTTGGCTCTGCTCATAGAGTCCTCCTGGAACCCACAAAAGCCGAGAAACCAGAAAACACCCAAAACCCCAATGGAGTGACAAAACCGTCAAGCGGTGGTGGAGGCTTTGGTTGGGGTTGGGGAAGCGATGGCAATAACAACGGAGGAGGAGGCGGAGGAGGTGGAGGTGGAGGTGGAGGAGGAGGTGGCGGAAGCTATGGTAGCTCTTGTGGAAGTGGAAATTGTAACCAACCAGGAATTCCAGTGCATATTCCCCCTGGAATTGGTGTTCCTGGTGGAGGAGGAGGTGGGGGCGGCGGCGGCTACGGTGGCTCTTGTGGAAGTGGAAATTGTAACCAACCAGGAATTCCAGGGTGGATTCCCACCCCTGTAATTGGTGTTCCTGGTGGAGGATGCAATTGCCCAACTCAACCAATCCCATATCCTTGCCCATATGGATGCCAACCACCAGGTTTTGGCTGTTTTGTTGGAAATGCAAAGCAGGCTGACAAGGAAAAACAGGATGCTGGTGATCATGAAAATGGAAACAGGGAGAAAGCAGTGTTGCCCAATTTTGAGAAACATGACTAATTTGTAGCAGTTAAGCTTACACCAATGCCTTAGCCTTTGCTAGTAATGGCACCTTCTTTAATAAATATGCACGTCTTTAAGCATCCTTAATAATAGTATGTACTGCTTCTCCTCCCTATGAATGTTATGACAATTGGAAATCATACAGGATTGACAAATACATCCATTGCAAGTCCAATTGAACCATGGTATCTCGAATTTGTGACCTGTTTAACTTCTATTCTATATTTCTATATAGTGACAGAATAAAAGAGTTTTACACTATTAGATCGTCCAAGTAGTATGTAACCATCCAAAAAAATGAAATTAGTAACCATAAAAATAAGGTAAATTACCTTCTGCAACAGGTTAAAATACTCATGATAATGTAAAAATTCTTTAAACTGCCATTGTATATAAGTTGAATTGTTAACTATTTAAGGGGAAAAAATAAGCAATACAAGCTTTAAGGTGCTCCATCTTTCCTAGCCATCCCATACGTCTAACTGATTATACAAGGGAAACTACATAGAGAAACAGCGGTATATAAAGCGTCTGAGAGCAAATATTTTTGTAACTATAAAAACTATCCTTTACTACCTGCAGATTTTCTTTGATACACATTCACATGTAAACATTTTCCAAGTATATTGTTATATGCCAAGTTAAACAACCTGCAAATGTAATAACACCAACTCCATTTTGCGTTGTTCTCCAACTTTACTGTGGCGGGTTAATCTTTACCAAAATCTCCTCTAGCAGGCATTGAAGATGATCTTGTTAATACTTCAGGTGGAAAACTTGGGGAAGCTGTGGAAGAAATAGAGGCACAGGGCCGAAGGAGAGGAGTACCAACACGACTTGAAGTTTCGTTAATTGTTACTGAATGATGATCCTCCGTGACAATTGTCGGTGGCTGTAGCTCAATTTCAGTACCTGCACCATGCACTGTTCGAGGGCTATCAACCAACTGGTCATCGTATTCCTCGAGTGAAATCACTGTGCTTGTATCAGTGCGCACAGTTGAATCATCTGGGAACATGCGCATCCTCCTTTTCCTTCTTGCTGCCTTTCCCCATCCATGGATCGTTTCTCTTATTCGCTGTGGAATCAATGCTGCCTTATAGTTTGTACCCATCTGCAAAGGAGACAGTATAACATGCTCAAAGCTTTGTTCTTGGATAGTGAAAATATGAACTACAAGCTCGTGTATTAGTCCATGAAAATTATTCGGAAGTTCAATGAGGATGTGCAACGTGCAGACATGGATTCTCCAAAATGATGTCGCAACCGTGTCGGATCCTCCAAAAATACACTGCATTTGGAGGATCCGACATGTGCCCCGCAACATTTTGGGAGAGTCTGAGCAACATAGGTTGTTAGCAAGGTGAATTGCATTGACAGGCATTAGATCATATGCTAAACGGCCAGAAATTAACAATGCAGACAAGTATTATAAAACAGAATTTACTTTTCAAGCTTCACTTTCCATTGGTAAAAGACTAACATGATGAACTACATGTAGACATCACAAAGTTTAGTTAAGATAGAAAAGAATTCTTTTTTAAAAAGAAAAGAAGAATTAATAAAGAGTGTACTTCACAGGCCACAGCAGAAGAGCAGTACATCTAAATCTGAAATGTCAGATGCAAATATGACCTAGAGACTTGTTCAGAATGCAAGGTAACTAGAAAACACAAGAATTAAACTCTCGTCATCCTTGTGTTATACTATTTTTTTAACCTTTGACTTCAGCGCCATTCATCTTCCTAAACTAGATCACAAATTATAGACCTTTTTCTTTCTTCATCCATGAATTACACACATAAAGATACAGGAAAAAATGAACGTCAGGCGCAGCTTAATAACTCAGATTGTTGGTCGTCACAATCATTATTTTGGTTTATCTTCAAGTCCTTTTGGAAGCAAAATGAGCTAAGGATCACGCTTGAATCATGGATGTAATTAGGAAAGTGAACCAGGTCGTGCAGTAGTTTATAAAGTTTAATGTTTACAATTGTTCACTTTTACCACCTTTTAGGATGATCAAGAAGATTTTATGAGGACAATTACCTTGATCTCTGGACATCCGTTGCCACTATGAAGTACAACATTTTAGACAGAAAATAACCTTTCATGATTTAACAAATACCTAAAATAATAGAAAAAGGAAAAGCCCATTCCCTTACCCCTCCGCCATTGCCCCCTTTTTCCTCACCTACTCCAGTCTCCCAATTACAGAGCTTGTTTGTCATGTGGAAGAAGAAAAAAGAACTAGAATCGAAAACCAAAATTCAAAAAAAAAAATAAAAAGAAAAATAAAGAGGAAGAAAGGAGAGGGGGAAAAAGTCTAATCCAACCAAGTTTAATTGTTTTGGAAGGAATTAACCATGTCGCCAGAGATGTAATGTTATACAAAGTGGAAAGTTAAAGAGAATATCGTACTTAATTCTGACTTCTCAATTTAGCTATATAACCAGTGTGACATATAGACAAGAGGGGTTGCTCTGATGGTAAGCAACCCCCACTTCCAACTGAGAGGTTGTGAGTTCGAGTCTCCCCAAGAGCAAGGTGGGCAGTTCTTGGAGGGAAGGATGCCGGGGGTCTATTTGGAAACAGCCTCTCTACCCCCATGGTAGGGGTAAGGTCTGCGTACACACTACCCTCCCCAGACCCCACTAAGTGGGATTATAATGGGTTGTTGTTGTTGTAACCAGTGTGACATATACCTGCGTAACCAGAGCATAGAGTGGCAAGGTGCTATAACTGCAAAGGAATTGTCCAGCAAACCTGGGTGACAAACAACAACATAGGCTCAGACAATTGTGCTAAATAGATATACATTGGTAACAATGTAAAACCTTAAATGCGAGATGAATCTACAGTTTGTAATTACACATACCCCATAATTAGTCGTAGATACACAAGTGTGTGATTCTTTATGAAGCATGAGTTATACCCAAATTGCCACTGGAATAAGAAAATGTAACATCGTCGAAACTCAGACATTCAGAATATTAGTTTCTACTACACATAAAACAACATATGCATGTGGTAGAACATATTATTCAAGCACACGGGATAAGGAATATTTTGTGAAAATCAGCTTATAGGATCCCAAAACACTGAGGGGGCACTGAGAGAGAAATTATCTATGACAGAAAACACAAGGACATTGGTTTCTGGTGCCAAGAGTCAAATGAAATTTGGAAATACTACGGTACTAACTTGAAGCAAGAACCTTAAGACAATTTTGATAATCTAAGGATATTGACTATCTACTATGCAGGACATCCGATAAAGGTCTTTGCACAGATTGCAAGGTCATTCCGAGTGAGAACCTCACGACTCTTTATAGGCTTCTGGTCATGGACCTTGAGATCACGAGGAAGAAGAGGAAGAGGGTGGTGTATGGCCAACCTAGGATTAAGTGGGGAGCCTTGACCAAAGACAAAGCGCAGGAGTTGGGGGTTAAGTTGTTGACTATGGGAGCATAAAAGAGTAATGGGGATGCGAGCCTGATGGGGACCACGACGGCGCAGTGCATTAAGGAAGCTGCCAGAGAGATTTTAGGGGTATGAAAGGATTACTATGGTGGTCGCAGACTAGTGGTGGAATGGAGATGTCCATGGAAAGGTGAACACCAAGAAAGCAGCGTATCTGAAGCTAGTTGAAAGCATTGACGAAGAGCAGAAGAGGTTGAATAGGGAGTGGTATAAGTTGGCTAGGAAGGAGGCAAAGTTAGCGGTTACGGTGGTAAGACTGCAGCATTTAGTCATTTATATGAAGAGCTTGCGGGTAAAGGCGGGGATAAGAGGTTGTTTAGGCTAGCCAAGGTGAGAGAGAGAAAGGCCCGTGACTTGGACCAAGTGAAGTGCATCAAGGACGAAGAAGGTAGAGTTTTGTTGGATGAGGCGCATATCCATTGGAGATGGCAGACTTACTTCCATAGTCTCTTGAACGAGGAAGGGGACAGAGACATTGTTATGAGTGATTTGGGATCCTCCGAGGGCTTTGGGTATTGCATGCGGATTAGAGTTGAGGAGATTGTGGGGGCTATGCATAAGTTGAGCAGGGACAGAGCGACCGGGCCAGATGAAATCCCGATGGAGCATTGGAAGAGTGTGGGCAGAGTGGGCTTGGAGTGGCTCACTAGGTTATTTAATGTCATTTTAGAACGAAAAAGATGCCCGGAGAGTGGAGATGGAGCACGATGGTTCCTTTGTACAAGAATAAGTGTGATATCCAAAATTGCAACAACTATCGGGGTATAAGCTACTTAGTCATACTATGAGAGGTATGGGAGAGGGTGGTGGAGCTAAGGGTGAGGAAAAGTGTGTCTATTTCCGAGAACAAATTTGGGTTTATGCCGGGGCGTTCGACTACGAAAGCCATTCACCCTGTTAGGAGATTAATGGAACAATATAAAGAGAGGAAGAGGGACTTGCATATAGTGTTCATCGACTTAGAAAAGGCTTACGATAACGTCCCGATTGGAGGACTTGTGGAGATGTTTGGAGGCTAGAGGGATACCAGCGGCCTATATTATGGTGATTAAAGACATGTATGATGGAGCGAAGACCTAAGTGAGGAGAGTGGGAAGGGTCTCAGACCATTTTCTAGTCATGATGGGTTGCATCAGGGGTCGGCACTCGGCCCTTTTTTGTTTGCCCTGGCGATGGACATACTGACTCGCCATATCCAAGGAGAGGTGCCGTGGTGCATGTTATTTGCAGACGACATTGTTTTGATTGACGAGACGCGAGACGGTGTTAACGCGGGGTTAAAGGTGTGGAGACAGACCCTGGAATCTAAAGGTTTCAAGCTGAGCAGAACCAAGATAAAATACTTGGAGTGTAAGTTTAGTGGTGCTACTCAGGGAGTGGAAGGAGAGGTGAGGCTGGATTCATAAGTCATCCCTAGGAGGGGATGTTTTAAGTACCTTGGTTTTTATTATACATGGGGATGGGGAGATTGATGAAAATGTCACAGATCGTATTGGGGCAGGATGGATGAAATGGAGACTTGCTTCTGGTGTTTTGTGTGACAAGAAGGTAGCACCAAAACTAAAATGTATGTTTTATAGAGCGATGGTGAGACCAGTTATGTTGTATGGGGCTGAGTGTTGGCCAGTCAAGAGCTCCCACGTCTAGAAGATGAAGGTAGCAGAGATGACGATGTTGAGATGGATGTGCGGGCACACCAGGTTAGATATGATTAAGTATGAAGTTATCCGGGACAAGGTGGGTGTGGCCCCTATTGAGGACAAGATGCGGGAAGCATGACTTAGATAATTTAGACATGTGAGGAGGAGAAACACAGACGCCCCGGTAAGGAGGTGCGAGAGGTTGACATTGAAGAGCCTTAGGAGAGATAGAGGTAAGCCGAAAAAGAGTTTAGGTGAGGTAATTACGCATGACATGGCGCAGTTTCAGCTGACCCAATACATGACCCTAGATAGGAAGGTGTGGAGGTCGAGGATTAGTAGGTTAGGTAGTTTAGATTATTCATACTAGTAGCGTTAGTACGTACTCTCGCATTTGGTTGGTATTAGGTTTCTTTGAATACTTGTCATTTTTTTTTTTTGCATTTTGACCATCTTACTATCTTATTGTTTATGCTGCTTTTACATGGCTTTTCGGTGTTGTCTTGTTTTGTTTTCTTGTTATTATAGTGATACATGTACTTTCCTGAGCCGAGGGTCTATTGGATACAGCCTCTCTACCTCCACAAGGTAGGGTAAGGTCTGCGTACACACTACCCTCCCCAAACTCCATTATGTGGGATTATACTGGGTATGTTATTGTTGTTGTAAGAGTGATATATACAGAAGAAAAAGAGTATTTTTGACTTAAAAAAAAGAGAGAGAGGAGAATTTGAGTTTTCTTGTTGAGCAAATAACAACAAAAAGTGGAAAAAAGAACGATGTTCAACCCAGTGTTCCAGAACTGTATGCACACTTCTATTAGTAAAACTATAGGAGATTGTATTAGCGAGATCCACAGGTGAAGGGAAAAATGTCCTCAATGTTAAAGCAATTATTTAAGGGAGAAAACATTGTTTCATCCAACTTAAAGAAAGGATTTGAGTTATAAAGAAACAATTATTAGTTTTTACAGAAAATTTGACAATGTCAAATGCTAAAGATCGAGAATATCAATACAGTTAAAAGGGAAATATTTTGACCAGGTATTAAACATAACGTTCAAAGTGAGAAAAAATTAAGCTACAAGGGAACAGTGAATACCCAGAACCAAAAAAATGAAGCTAGCTCAAATGCATTCTGCAAGAATAAGCATGCAAAAACAAGTTAGAGTATATAATCATTAAAGTATGTTAGTAGATAGTCAAAACAATCAACAATTGAAGTACGAAAATAAAAACAAACCTGAAAAAGGACAAAATGAATCAAGGACAAAAGTAATTCTGGTTTGTTGAACCAGAAAAGTTCATCTCGTGGTTTTAACTTTGCCCTTGAGAATGAGCCAGTAAATCCAGCACTCTCCAATGCCAAGGTTGCGATTACATGCTGCAGTTTTGTACCCACGAGCAGGACAAGCTGCACAGAAGCACAAGTGAACGACTATCTCTATCATATTATCACGTCCATAAGTTAATATACAAATAATTCAGAATGCAAGGAAAGAGAAAAATATCTTACTATCCCAAGGAGGAGAAATTAATGTTTGGGCTACAGTACCGCAGATTATTTTCACCCTCTAGCTAAAGCAAGCATATGTTCTATCACATATATGTATTTTAACTCAACCATAGTCCTCTTTTATCCCAGTTAACTTTCTTTATTCTTTCGATATCTCTCATAGGGGGGGAATAAACATTACGTGGCTGAAGGGCTTAATCCAAGTGTATCTCCTGAAAAAAGAAATTGCGCAACTGATATGCTGGTACCCACTACAAGTCCTAAATTAAGAAAGACGACTCGTTCGGGGTCGCAGTCAAGTCCTCCACTACTCCAGAAGGAATAAGAGAAAAAGGAAATAGGCATTGTTTTACTTTTATATACACAAATATATTCATGCATTTATGAAGAGTCCCAAAATAGAATCGCAGTGGAAGCACTTACAATGACAGGAATTAATGCTATCCAGAAATATAGATTTGATCCTGCATGTTGAAGTTCAATTGGTCATTCATTTACAACTACTGGGAAACAGAAAATGCAAGCTTATCTAATGACAAAAAACCAAGAATTGGAAGACGCAGTACCTTTCACGTTGAACAGCATAAAACCCACCACGAATCCCCACAGAGGGCCACTACAAATATATGACACAATAGTTATGACAGAGTTTCAATCAAGAAACCAACGATGGAAAGAAACCACTTTTTCATCAAATCTTAGAACTAATCAAAATCAACTTCTCTCCACATTTGGGACCACTTCTCTTTAAACAACTTTTTAACTCTCTGCCTAGTCAAAGAAGAGGATGAAAAATGCGAAAGGAGTACTTTATATGCTTACCTTACACCAACTATTCTTTGAAATTCTTCTTCCATGGAGCGAATCATATAGCTGTGAAAATCATAGTTTGATGTAAGGTTGTGATTCTGCCATGAATAAGAAGAGAAAGGTCGTAACTAGTAATCTATAACAGAAATCTCTATCATATCAAGAGACACTCTTGTGATGGAAAAGAAAATCAGTGATACAACATGAAGATAACTCAGAAAAGATCCCTAAAGTAGAGTTCGTAATGAACCGGACTTGTTATAGAGCATTCTAATCTTTTGGATAAACGAGCACAGGGTTAGTTTCATGTCTAGCTATGAAAGGAAGTGTTCCATTCTTGATAGTGTGCATCAATTGTATTAATATATATATATATATATATATATATATATATATATATAAAAAAAAAACTTATGTTCACTACTACTCATATTTTATTTTGGCATGATGACGATAAGAGTTAAGCTTAACGAAAGAAATGAGGATTCATATTGTTGACCCCAATTTTGTTTGTGACTGAGGCGTAGTTATTGTTGTTGTTGTTGTTGTTTATCATCTATTTGAAATTTCCTGCTCATTACACTGTGCCACGACTGCTTCTTCTAATCATCGGACTGAGTCCTTTTTTGACCTGGTAATTTCCTCAAACCTAGACTAAGAAATTCCACATCCTAACTACTTTTTGTTTAGTTGCTCTGCAAGACTGCCTTCAAAAGCATTAGAATATTTTACTTCATCTTTTGCAAGTGATTAGTTCTTTTTTTTCCTTGTTATTAAAGGGAAGTGGTTCTTGCTTGAAAATGTTTCAAGTTCTCTCTCCTCTTCCCTCTTGCATGCAGACAAATGCATGCCTGCAACATCAAATCTCACCGACTTTTTTCACTACATGGCTTTACAAGTTGTCTTGGATCCATACCGTGATAAAACCCTTGCGTAGAGTAAGGTAATCGGCACGAACAACTGAGCGGCCAAACTGCCGAAAGAAACAGGTCTGCAAAATTTGATAGAAATATACAAGGGTTATATGCCAATACAACAACAACCCAGTAAAAGGGTTATATGCCAATCTTAAAAGAAAGAGAGTAAGCCAATACAAGTAACTTTAGATACATTGCAACAAATATTGGTGGACATTATTGGATGTATATTGTGTTGCTAGATTGGTATTGTCATCATTGCACCTCTTGTTAACCATTGATTGCAACTGAAATATTATTGATTGACAGCAGATAGGAAAATGAAGAATGAAATGTCTTAAAAAGCATTTATCATTTAGATACACAAATGTGTTTTAAAAGAAAATTTATTTAAGTAAACAGAGTAATGCTTGTCAAGAGAAGTACCCATAGAGAGGGAAATCACAGCCAAAAAAACTTTAATCAAGAAAATACTAATAAATAGACAATCTGAAGATTGGAAATCACAATTTAAAGTGAAAATGATAATATAAGCTTAAGTCCATAGTATCATGCAAGCCCTTATATGTTTTTACAGTAACTAGTTTCTAAACACGTGCGTTGCACGTGGTTCTCATATCAATTTGTACAATTTTTTTTTTAAAATAACATGTTGAAAAATGCGTTTCGAGTTATAAGAATTAAAATTAAAAGAAAAATAAATGAATCATTTCCTATTTCAAGATTGTCACGAAAGGTAGTAAAAACAATAAATAGAGATGAACTCAAATTGAATGGTCTAAAACGCCAGTCATAGGCTAACTTAATTTTCATTATAATATATCCATATTTTTTAAGCCATTTCATGTTTAAAATAATATCGAATCATGAAAAGATAATAACAACCAATCATTCAGTAATTTAATTAGTACCCTTAATTGATGGGTAATTTTTTTTTACTTTAGTTGCATAGTGCAACCTTCAAGTATACACACACACAAAAAAAATAACCTTAAGGACGACACCAGCTTATATATGAAGCGTAACCAAAAAAAATATCATAAATGGAAGTAAAGAAAACTAATAAGGTAGGAATTGTTCAATATTAAAAGATAATGATGAAAACAGAGCATCATATAAATTTAGACTCAAAAAAAGATCTCACTTTGCACTTCATTCCTAACAAAGTAGAAATATTGTATTTACATAAGCTAAGAATCACATCTAATTGAAAGACTACGAATACAAGTGTGCATGATGTTCGAAAATTAGTGCATCCAACGTCCCAACATCACATTCTTTGCATTCTATTATAAAAAATAAGGAAAAAAAATATCATACTGCTCGCATTCATATATATCACCATACCATCTTATGATGCCAACAAAGTCTACAGTAATCATATATAACAGAGGCTAAATAATTTGTTATTGATATATTTTGTGAACCATTTACGTACATTCTCTTGGTGAATTGCTTTTATAAATTAGTTCTTTTACACTCGAAATCATATCTGGAGAATGAACTAAATTTATCACAAAGAAATTTTTAATTTGCTCGCATCAAATGCACCAGCCATATTTCGTATACATTGATGGAAAAAGATGGACAGTACTATACAATGCAGAAAGAGGAAGCTAGGAAGAAGAACCTGCATGAGTTCCAGGAAAAAGTGAATGCCATTAGCTTTGTCATGGGTGTGAAGCGCATTGTTTTTGAGAAAATTTGCAGTACCACTCAGTTAAAATGAATCATTTTCTTCATTTAGTAGGAGAAAACGACAAGGCACCTAGTAAGTTCTAATATACACGATGAATAAATAATTGAAACGTTTTCTTCATTTAGTAGGAGAAAATGAAAGGCACGTAATTAATAAGTTTAGACGATGAACAGTTATTGATCTAAAAACTGAAACGAAACATTTGTAGATTTTTAAAATAAGTTAAAACATGAAAATTTGGAAGAAAAAAGCAAAAATCCAGAATAAAAATAAATATGAATATAGATATCCTGTACCTTCCGCCTAGTCAAAATTAAAATGGAGAGAAAAATAGTGGAATTAAAAGTTCTATTCTTTAGGAGAAATTTTAATATTACATCTAATGGCATTTATTAAGCAAAACATTCATAGATGCATGCAACATGCAATAACTGATGGCAAATGAAACAAATCCTCCCAATTTTCTCCATCGATGCATTAAGCAGGAGGTATTATTTTCATCTTTATTTTTTAGAAGGGTAAGATGGTCATTCAGTTTTTAATGGGTATTTTCGTAATTCAACTTTAGATTTAGGGTCTCATACTTATAATATAGTATATATGATATGGTATAAGCACTCAAACTCCTCTTTCGCACTTAATGAGCTTCTTTGGTTAGATTTGCACATGCCCTCTTTCGGACTTAACTTTCAATTTAATACCTTAACTAGAAAACCTAATATCCAAAAATAAAATAAAATGTAAAAAAATTGTAGTCAAAAAGATAATAACAAAATCCTCAAAACGAAATACTATAATTTTGAAAAGTTTAAAGTTTGTATTTGTACCTATTTAAAAAAATCAATTAACTAAAATCCGTTGTTAGTTTGTTTCACGAGAGAAGTGATATAGATATTGATTAATTAAATGGATCGTTAATCAAATTTGTTGAATTGTGTGAAATGCCTCGTCTAGAAAACTTAAGTTGTTGGAGAGGAATACACCTACTTATTTACTTTAGGTCGGCAGCGTGGCCTCTTTTCTCTTTATTTACATTTTAAAGTCAGCAACTTTGTCACCTTTTTCTTGAGCCAAGCCCAAGCACGTGGGATACTTTGGAAATAAGTGGTGGCTAGATTCAAATCCAAAGAACTACTCTGATACCACATAAATGTGTGAACCACCTCATCCAAAAGCTTAACTACTAAAGAGGAAACGCTTTTATTATTTATTTTGGAGAATGAAAGTATGTGAGAGCTAATATGAAATATGTAAGAAGAGAACTAACCACCCAAACAAGGAAATGATTCTTGGCAAGTGGACTTGATGTGTGAACTCTGACAAAAGTCGACTGCCTTCGAAATGTCTTGGCTCTAGAAATTTCTGCAATGGAAAAAAATTCAGTTTATTTTACAAGCTTTTTTCAGTTTTATCAAAGATAAAGAGCCAGATGGATTTCCCCCCATTAAGCTATTCAAAGGGGCACAACCGCACAAATTGAGGTTTTAAGACATATTTCTAGAAGAATAAATCGTTGATCTCTTCAATGAATACCAAGCAGGTACTGAAGTATAAATACAGATAAACAGAAGCATAGAAGCAAAGTGAAGGAGAACAATATGAGATAATAACCAATCCTCTATCCGATCTTACTTGATCTGAAGTCCAAGCAGTGTCCAATTTAGACACATACCTTGTCCTGTGAAGAACTCTCAAGTAGGAGTGGCAAACGGGCGTTGGGTCGGATATGGTTCGGGTCGAAAAGCGGGTAATGAAAAAAACGGATAAATTATCCGACTCGACCCATATTTAATACGGATAAAAAACGGGTTATCCGGCAGATAATATGGGTAACCATATTATCCATGACTTTGAATTCCTAGTCTCCTAAACTTGAGGAACCCCAAATTTAAGGCTTTACAAATGTAAAAATTAAACTCATTAATTATCCATTGGTTATCCATTTTCTAAATGGATAATATGGTTTTTATCCATATTTGACCCGTTTTTAAAAAGTTCATTATCCAACCTATTTTTAGTGGGTAATATGGTTGGTTAACTGTTTTTTTTTTACAACCATTTTGCCACCACTATTCTCAAGTACAGAGCATGTTACCACATCTACTATTAACTGGAAGGCACTGATCTTGGACACTAGCAGTAGGTAGATTAACCCAAACCTCAGTATGATTTTCCAACTTTAATAACACTGGCTCTCTGCTTTGGCCTGATCAAATCTGTAATGTCCTTTATCCAGCTTGCTTCAATTCTTATAACGATATGAAGATGTATCTTTAAACTTGAATCTAGGCCTACTGAATACAAGGGTTTATAAAAAAGACGGTGAGAGAACCAGTTCACCCTTCTACAGTTACATGAAACCCTTGATACTCTTCTTTAGTTGATCTTAAATTAGAAAAAGGAGAACTTCACCTAGTCGAGGGAAAGCCATCAGTTTTCTTTAACCTTCGGCTTGTCTCCAAATACTCACTTTAGACATCAGCTTATGCATGTACATTCTCAAGAGTGAGTAGAGTCTCTGAAGATTTGGGTTATCAGAATCCAACTTGTACTTACAGTACAAAGGGTCCTACATTAAACTGCTAATTTGCCTTGCTCCATCTCCATCATAACACATGCATGGTTCTTGACACAGCTGACTTTCTTTCTAGTACAAAGGCCTTATACAAAGGCTTTTGCTTTCTAGTTCTGAACACATTTTAAAACTGCATCTCTTGTTAAAATAAGAATTTAAAACCAGCAGATTTTCCTTACCCAAAAACAAAAAAAAAAAGTAGCTTTTATCCACAATGATTACAAGGAAACCACAAATAGAAGAAGCAAGAGAACAAGATTACTTTTTGACAAATCACATGCAAGTATAGCTTACCGGTTAGCACATCATGTCTGTCCATTTGAGCTTGATCTTCCCACTTCCTCCAACTGTGGATCTGGACAAATTTTCACTTATCAGTCGGCCAGCAATGAAGAACATGTGAAGAGGAAACACGGAAGAAAACAAGAAGAGAGCAGTGATAATAATGAGGATAAAGACCAAAAAGAGATATTTCACAGGACATATATGGCTACTTCTGCAAGGAAACAGCTGGTAGCTGACACAATTAGGAAGTGATAAAGAAATGAAACCCTGGAGTATAGCCAATATGGCATGACATTCACCAATTTCAATATAGACAATCGGTTGTTCACCTAATGTAAAATCAAAGACGAGCTCGGCTGCAGAGTGAATGCAACTACTAGAGATGATATGCTTAAATGTCATTATAAGAGCAGCAAATCCTGTTGACAAATGAGGACAATGTTCAAACAGATATTCTTACATATTTGTAGACCAGTGCAACTTTTGAATGGACATATTTCCTCATAACCAATATTAGCAAAAGGAACCAGGCTTAAGACATAGAATAAGTACATTATATCTCAGTATTGATAATGCACATATTCTTATTTCAAATTCTCTCCTGCATATTATTACAGAGATTCCAACAAAACTTAATGTGCGTATTATGCTTTAACACAGCAAATCAAAAGCTGCATTAGTAATGCAGGGATTACTTTTTCTTATACGACCAACCAAGCGCTACATTAGTTATGCGGGGATTATTTTTCCTAATCCCTCTAACCAAATATTTTATTATTTTATGCGGAGTATATCTTTCCTAACCGTTTAACCAAGCAATCCCTAAGAATATCAGGAACCCAAGCAGAAATCTTCTGTCCACAAGGTACTAAGTGAAGGGGAAATAAGTGAGGATGTATTGTATTACCATCATATATGACTGTAGACTTCGCAAGCCAGATCAATACATCACAAATTACTTTTATGTCCAATCAAACTAGCCACTCGGAAAAGCATGAACAATTAGATTAACATATACAAAAAAAAATAACTGGACTTTAAAGATTTCATCAACACAATGTGCATTTGTTTAGCAAGTTCAAGTAATATAGAGAATACTACCTTAACAATCGCCAGCAGCATTGTCAAGCAGCTGTAAGATATATGAGTAATGGCCATGACGAAGATGAAGCGGTGCAGCTGCTCTAGGCCTTCATATGATACAAATGGTTCGTGATTCTGACAAGATGTTAGACTCAGATTATTGAACCTATACTTCAGAAACAACTTTAGAAAACTTAGAGTTATTTCCTTTTTGTAAGACAATCAGTTGTAGGTCCATATTATGGCAACAAGAATAAAATCGAACAAGATATGGAGATAATGGTCTAATATGCCACATGGAAAATCAAATTTACCTCTCCACAGGTGTTTTGATTGAAGGTATTTAATACTCTCCTTTGAAGAGTAAAAGCCATCAAAAGTTTACGCTCCTTCAAATCTTTGTTCTCCATTTCTTCATCAACTTCAGACTTTGTACATGGAGCAAATACATTATTGTAAAACTTTGACGGTATGCAAGTACTAGATATGATGCTGGAAGTTGCCGTGAGTAGGAGAGAAATGAATCCAAGAAGCATCAACTCTGTATACCAAACATTGAAAACGGTTATGACAGGAAAAGCAATGCTTTGGGGGCTGGAATGAGAGGACTCCAAATCTCAAAGTCTTTTCCAACTTTTTCCAACATAGAGTACCTTCTTTCATTTTCTCCACAGCTGCAAACAGTGGCTTTCTATTGGTTTTCTTCAACCACTGACGTGAGAAAGTAATAAAAACTTAGTTAGTTTTTGATGACATAATCATGGGTGCTACAAGAAACATAATCAACCAAATACAACAAAAGTGTTTCAACAAATATTATGATCTTGAAAAGAAAGAAGTTGTGTATTTGTTCCCTATATCTCTCTTTCCACTTGGAATTTAAAATGGAGCTTGTTAAATATGAGCAACTATCCAAGACCAGAAAATCTAGGATATGTTCCTCAATCTATAATCAATTTTTAAGCAGCTTGAGTAATCAAAAGCAAATTTGTATATGACCAAGAATCTTAGAGCAAAAGATAGTCTTAGAGCAATGTTCCAATAAAACAAACAAAACTAGTAAAGTGAAAAAGGGTAGAAATCAAAGGAGAATTGTGCTTACATTAGATAAACGGTGAATGGATCGCTCGACAAGGAGTGAAACAGCAACAAATATAGTCAATACAGAAGCAACAGACCATGTTGGTGTCAAGGCCAATGACCGAAGTTCTTTGTTATCTTCTTCCATAAAATTTCAAATTGACCTTTCCCACAATTCAAATTACATAAAAATCAAAACTTTCTTGCATGGTTCTCTACTTAAATCATTTTACATTAAGTACTAAGTAGAGGAGAAATTCTCAACTTTTTCCAATAGAGACTCAACTTTCAAAAAAGATGTGTTCAATTGACTTTGATTTGGACTTGCTAAAATTATAAAGTCCAGCAAGAAAAAGGGTGTTGCTGATTTATGCTCTGTAACCTAACAGATGTGCCAATGCAACACAATTATAGATTTGATTTGATGTCTAGAGCTAAGACCCACTTAATAATAATGAGGTAATAAAATGATTCCCCAAACTAATGAGAACATACACATAAACAGCTACTCTTTCACTGAGAGCAGAAAGTTCCAATCTTTATGGGTTTTCTGAACTTAAAATAGCAAATGTTGACTGAAAGGATGCCTTTTAGGAAATGTTAAAGAAATAAAAATGGGCAAGTTTACAGCAAAAGGGAACCAAAAAAGACAAAAATGAAAGCGTGGGAAATGGGTACCAGATAAAAAAGAGTTTAAGTTTTATGTATCGACTGTATTTACACAATCACGCTCTTTGATTATAGGAAAAACTTTGGCGAAATACATAAAAGCCCTTCAAGTTGTCCTCAACAGTCAGTCATACACTTCAATTGAACTCTTTACCATTTTCTAAGTACGTGAAACCCTCAAAATTAAGGTTTTTTCTTTTAAATTTAACTTTATTTTATGTGGGTCCCATTATATTTTATTTTTCACACATTAATTTTACTTCTTCCCAAAATATTCCATCTTCACCATTGAACCACAGAGCTCCAATTCCGGCGATCGAAACCACCATTAAAATCACCATTAAAACTCCAACAAAGCTTTCCAAAATCACCAAAAACTATCCCTTTCATCACAAAATTCCACTGCCTATGACCTCCAGAGCTCAGAGAGTTTTCCGACGAAGATTTGCTCGGAGAGTAATTTTCTGGCGAGAGAGGGCTGCGCTGGTTTGAAGGAATAGGAAGAACATGAAGGGGGTGGGGTAGCGCTGGTTTTGGGCGGAAGAAGAAGATGATG
>MU758778.1:20269-52539 GCA_026770625.1 Nicotiana glauca
AAAAGGATTTTTTTTAATTTCTTAAATGCATTTTCATTTTATGTTTATTATATGTATCAAGTTTCTATTTAAAAATTACACGTGTCGTTTATTACTTGGATCATTTGACACTTCATTAGCGAGTGTAATTCACGTGTATGATCTGTTACACTTGGGTGTTTATTTGATCTAGTTAATGGACACTTGAAGTGTCTAAATGGTAAAGGGTTCAGTTGAAGTGTCTGACTGACCGTTGAGGACAACTTGAAGGGGCCGTTTATGTATTTCGCCAAAAACTTTCTCATAAATATTGTAGCGATAATTTGATAAAACCGTAATTATTCTATTATTACAAAGTAAAATACATTGATAGTGTAAATAATAAGCACGCACTCTCCGTGTTTACTTTTACTTGTACACTGTGGAGTATGGACTTTGCATGCCCTTTAAGGAAATAAATGGGGTGCATAATTTACCTTGATACCCATATTAATTGATGTTATTTTTAATGAATTTGAGAAAATGATTTGAAATGAGTAATTAATACTGTGAGTATAACAAGAAAAAAGAAATTATCTTCTCTTGATATGCTAAAAGTAATAAGTAAAAGTAAAAATTTATTTTTAGAATATTGGACAAGTAAAAATAAACGGAGGAAGTACTATGTATTGTGGAGTCCATCCCCAACTACCAAAAGTCCAAAGTTGCCAAGATGGACTTAGACTTGAATTTGGCTGCCAAATTGTTTGGACGGAAGGAAGAAAAATTTGCATTGCAAATTTTCAATCAATCCTCCATTCTGATTGGTTGGAGAGGCAAGCTATTTCTCCCATAAGGAGAGCTTTGGCTTCTTCATTTGACACACCAACAGAGAGAGAAAATAGAGAGAGCAAGGTATTCCATAAACTATAAGAAAATAGTTTGTGAAGAAAAATAGAGTGTGAGAGATATTGTAGTGAGGTGAAAAAGCAAAATAGTATTTATTTCTTTTGAGGGTGTAGTGGTCTTAGGAGTATTTTTTACTCGTTACTATATAGTGTAAAATTTCTCGCTATAGTGATATCAGTTGCTCCTCTTGGCCGTGGTTTTCCCCCTTATTCAGAAGGGTTTCCACGTAAAATCTTGGTGTCATTATTGCTGCATTTTTATTCTTGCTGATTTAACCATAACTTAGTGTTCTGCGTTTATCACTAATACCGTGAATACTATTTTTACGAGGTTTATTCCCAATAAGTGGTATCAGAGCCAGGTTCTGTCTAAGTATGCTCTGTGGTTGCAGCACAGTCTGAACTTCCACATCAGAAAAGAATAACTTTGGTCTCACAATAAATAGTATTTGTATTTGTGATAAACAATGGAAGCCAACACTAATAGAATGACTACTTTGAATGGCACAAATTATGCCATTTGGAAAGGCAAAATGGAAGATTTGCTCTATGTCAAGAATTTTTATCAACCTGTCTTCACAACTATAAAGCCTGAAAATAAATCAGATGAAGAGTGGAATTTGTTACACAGGCAGATTTGCGGCTTTATTAGACAGTGGGTTGACAATAATATTTTGAACCATATTTCTGGGGAGACACATGCTCGTATGGGAGCACCTTAAAAGTCTGTATGCTCGGAAAACTGGAAACAACAAGATGTTTCTAATAAAGCAGATGTTAGGTTTAGAATACCATAATGGTTCCGCGATGACAGATCATATATATATTTCCTTTGTTTTTTTCAGGGGATCATGAACCAGTTATCTGCTATGGGCATTAAATTTGATGAAGAAATTCAAGGCCTGTTTCTACTTGGTTCCCTACCAGATTCTTAGGAAATTCTTAGAACTTCATTATCAAATTCTGCTCCGGATGGTGTGATCTCTATGGATCTTGCCAAAAGCAGCCTTTTAAATAAAGAGATGAGAAGAAAATCTTAAGGTTCCTCCTCATCAGACGTCTTGGTGACTGACTCTAGGGGGAGAAACAAGAATCGGGGTTCTCAAAATAGAGAACATAATAGAAGAAAATCCATAAGCAGACTCAAAGATATTGAGTGCTATCATTGCGGGAAGAAAGGACACACAAAGAAGTTTTGCCAGATTTTGAAAAAGGAGAATAGAGACAAGGAAGAACAGAAAGAAGATGGCAATCGTGTGGCCACCGTCACTACAGAAGATCTTGTTACTGTCCTTGATGCAGATCTGATAAATATTGCTTGTGACGAGTCAAGCTGGGTTATGGACAGTGGTGCCGCATCTCATGTGACATCAAGGAAGAAATTTTTCTCATCCTATACTCAGGGTGACTTTGGAACTTTAAGTATGGGTAATGAGACGGTATCTAGGGTGGCTGGTGTTGGAACGATTTGTTTGGAAACTAATATTGGAACTAAACTAGTTTTAAACAATGTAAAGCATGCACCTGATGTTCGTTTGCACTTGCTCTCTGTTGGTGTTTTGGATGATGAGGGATATATCAGTACCAATGGTGCTGGAAAGTGGAAGCTCACTAAGGGTTCCATGATTGTGGCTCGTGGGAAAAGCGTAGTGGTCTATACTGAACTACGGCCACTACCTGTGTTGATATGGTGAATGCCGTTGAGAGCAATAACTCTTCAACGTTATGGCATAAGAGGCTTAGCCATAATAGCAAGAAAGGACTAAATGTTTTGGCCAAGAAGAAATTGTTGTCAAATTTTAAAAGTGTAAAATTAGAAAAACGTGAGCACTGCTTGGCTGGAAAACAAAAAAGAGTTTCTTTCCAGTCTCATCCTCCTTCAAGAAAGACAGAGTTGCTTGAACTAGTGCATTCAAATTTATGTGGTCCAATAAAGACAAGAACTTTGGGTGGTGCACTTTATTTTGCTACCTTTATTGATGATTGCTCAAGGAAACTTTGGGTCTACATCTTGAAGATTAAAGACCAAGTGTTGGGTGTCTTTAAGCAGTTTCAGGCTTCATTTTAAAGAGAAACTGGAAAGAAGCTGAAGTGTAATTGTACTGATAACGGTGGTGAGTATTATGGACCGTTTGATGAATACTGCAAGTAGCTGTGTATCCTCCAAAGACTCCTCAGCTTAATGGTTTAGCATAAAGGATGAACAGGACCTTGATGGAAATAGTCAGATGTTTGCTTTCTAAAGCAAAGTTGTCGAATTCCTTTTGGGGTGAGGCTTTGTTGACCGCTGCACATGCTATTAATCTATCCCTTGCAGTTGCTTTGCAAAGTGATGTTCCAAACAGAGTTTGGTATGGCAAGGATGTTTCCTATGACCACTTGAAAATGTTTGGTTGCAAAGCTTTTGTACATGTGCCTAAAGATGAGAGGTCAAAATTAACTGCCAAGATAAGGCAGTGCATCTTCTTTGGTTATGGGCTTGATGAGTTTGGTTACAGGCTATATGATCCAATTGAGAAGAAGGTCATGAGAAGCCGTGATGTTATCTTCGTGGAGGATCAAACTATCAAAGATATTAACAAAGCGGAGATGCTAAAATCTCCAAGTTCTGAAGGTTTAGTTAATCTTGATCAAGTTCCTCATACAAATGCGGATAACGTTGGTAGGCTGAATGATGATGGTGATGCCCAGAACCATATTCTGGATCAACATATTGATGGTAATAGTGATAACAATGCTAATGTTGATGAGGCAGATGCTCCTACTCACGAAGCTGTGGACGAGTTAGATATTCCACTCAGAAGGTCTTCTAGACCTCGTACTCCTTCCTCCCGTTATTCACCCAATGAGTATGTATTACTCACTGATGGGGAAGAACCTGAATGTTATGCGGAGGCCATAGAGGATGAGCACAAGAATCAATGGATTGAAGCCATGCAAGATGAGATGAAATCTCTGCATGAGAACTATACTTATGAGTTGGTGAAATTGCCTAAGGGCATGAGAGCTTTGAAAAACAAGTGGGTGTTCAAAGTTAAAGTCGAAGAACATAGTTTGAAACCCAGATACAAAGCTATATTGGTTGTCAAGGGATTTTGTCAAATAAAAGGTATTGACTTTGACGAAATATTTTCTCGTGCGTGAAAATGTCCTCCATTTGGACAGTTCTTGGTTTGACTGCTAGTTTTGATTTAGAGATTGAGCAGATGGATGTGAAGACTACTTTTCTTCACGGTGACTTAGAAGAGGAGATTTATATGGAACAACCTGAGGACTTCAAGGCAAAAAGTAAAGAAAATCTTGTATGCAAACTTAAAAAGAGTATATACGGATTGAAGCAAGCTCCAAGACAGTGGTACAAGAAGTTTGAGTCTGTTATGGGGGAGCAAGGCTACAAGAACACTTCTTTAGATCACTGTGTGTTTGTACAAAGATTTTCTGATGATGATTTTATCATCCTCTTACTATATGTGGATGATATGTTGATTGTAGGCAGGAATGCTTCTAAGATTGACGAGTTGAAGAAACAGTTGAATAAGTCTTTTGCAATGAACGACTTGGGTCATGCTAAGCAGATTTTGGGCATTACTCGTTCGAGAAACGAAAGGAAGCTTTACTTGTCACAGGAGAAGTACATAGAACGTGTACTGGAGCGTTTCAATATGAAAAGTGCTAAGTTGGTTCACACACCTCTTCCTGGTATCTGAAGTTGAGCAAGAAGATGTGTCCTACAACAACAGAGGAAAAAGAGAGAATGGCCAAGATTCCTTATTACTCTGCCGTCGGAAGTTTGATGTAAGCAATGGTATGCACTCGACCAGATATGCTCATGCAATCGGTGTTGTTAGCAGATTTTTTGAAAATCCAGGAAAAGAGCATTGGGAAGCTGTAAAGTGGATACTCAAGTATCTAAGAGGAAGCTCACATGAATGCTTATGTTTTGGAGGATCAAATCCAATTCTGAAGGGCTATGCAGATTCTGATATGGCAGGTGACCTTGATAACAGAAAATCCACTACTGGATATTCGTTTACTTTTTCAGGGGGAGCTATATCATGGCAGTCGAGGTTACAGAAGTGTGTCGCACTGTCTACAACTGAAGCGGAGTATATTGCCGCTACCGAAGCTGGCAAGGAGATGATATGGTTGAAGCGGTTTCTTCAAGAGCTGAAATTGCATCAAAGGGAGTATGTAGTCTATTGTGACAGTCAAAGTGCAATAGACTTGAGCAAGAACTCCATGTACCATGCAAGAACAAAGCATATAGATGTCAGATATCATTGGATTCGTGAGCAAGTAAAGAACGAATCACTTCAAGTCAAAAAGATTCACACGAGTGAAAATCCCGCAGATATGTTGACCAAGGTGGTACCAAGAGACAAGTTCGAATTGTGTAAAGAACTTGTCGGCATGCACTCAAGCTAAAGCTCCGGTGTTATCTCCTTCAGGTGAATGGGTCTGGAGGGGGAGATTGTGGGGTCCATCCCCAACTACCAAAAATCCAAAGTTGCCAAGATGGACTTAGACTTGAATTTGGCTGCCAAATTGTTTGGCGAAAGGAAGAAAAATTTGCATTGCAAATTTTCAATCAATCCTCCATTCTGATTGGTTGGAGAGGCAAGCCATTTCTCCTATAAAAGGAGAGCTTTGGTTTCTTTATTTGACACACCAACAAAGAGAGAAAAGAGAGAGAGCAAGGTATTCCATAAACTATAAGAAAATAGTTTGTGAAGAAAAATAGAAAGTGAGCGATATTGTAGTGAGGTGAAAAAGAAAAAGAGTGTTTATTTCTTTTGAGGTTGTAATGGTCTTAGGAGTATTTTTACTCGTTACTATAGTGTAAAATTTCTCGCTATAGTGATATCAGTTGCTCCTCTTGGTCGTGGTTGTTTCCCTTATTCAGAAGGGTTTTCACGTAAAATCTTGGTGTCATTATTGCTGAATTTTTATTCTTGCTGATTTAACCATAACTTAGTGTTCCGCGTTTATCACTAATTCCGTGAATACTATTTTTACGGGGTTTATTCCCAATATGCATTGTATTGTTATCCCAAAATAATATTTGTTTTGATTGTTTCATTAAAATTAGTTGTATTGTATTGTTAAATTCATTATTTTGGAACTATAAAAAGTCTCATTTTTTGAAACTACTGATTTGCTGTGGTGGGATTGTTTTCTATTTTTCTTCCCAATTATTGCCTAACTTATTAATCCATAATTCTATTTTACGCTTTATCTTTTTTTTTTTTTTAATTTTAACTCCAAATCTCCCAACTGTAATCGATTTTGTCTTCATCCCTTTTTTTCCAAAATTCTGCCGCTTCCAACTCCAACGTAAAATTGCTAATTTTGTTCCCACTAAGTTTGTTAGAATTTGCATGAATTTAATAGCTTAATTTGTTTATAAGACACATTTGGTGATAATTTCTTAGAAAGGGATTTTCTTAAATTATTTTATATGTAATTCTTGATAAATTTAATATTAAACAATTAAGAGTATTTTAGTAAAATTATCAGTTA
This sequence comes from Nicotiana glauca, assembly GCA_026770625.1. Classification (NCBI taxonomy): domain Eukaryota; kingdom Viridiplantae; phylum Streptophyta; class Magnoliopsida; order Solanales; family Solanaceae; genus Nicotiana; species Nicotiana glauca. The sequence continues at coordinate 26,656 of MU758778.1, forward strand.
CAGTACAATAATATACGGTTAAATCAAACAACAATTGTTATTTAACTACAACCAATACAATCTATCCTAACATTGCACGTATAAAATGATAAAATATAATACATTATAAATGACAATATAAACGATAAGTAACAACCATCCAAACAAGTAGTTATTATATTACTATATAATTTAAGTAGAATTAAAAAGGGAAAGGTTAGAAAAGAAATGAGCTGGAGGAAGCATAAATAGGGGGTTCCGTGTAGTTTCTGGTGCTCAACTTCATTGCTACTGACACAGGTACACATTTTCTACTCCCAAAGGTCAAACCTATAGCACAATTGCTACGTCTCTTCCTCAAAAGTGAATCAAGCCGCTAATCAAGGCCGTTATAATATTTTTCAAACAACCATCAAAGATTGCGATGAAAGTATTTTTTTTTATCAAGTTTCAATTTTTAACTCTACGGACGAAGTTGCTTTTGCTAGGAAATATTTTATCCATAGACTGAGAATTTTCGGCATGAATTTAAATTAATCGGACTAAAAAGCAAGTATTGAACACCTAACAAAAAACAAAAAGTTTCAAGCGTAACTTTTTTTAGCATTTCTTCCATGGTTTATTTTCGAACTTAATAGACTTGTGGTTTCACAAATTTGATGTGCAGAATGCAATGATTATAATGAGAGTTTAACCTATCATATATATATATATATATATATATATATACATACTATATTAAATGCACGAAGGTATTATGAAAATATCGTTAGTTTTTTTACCCTTTAAAAATAATAATTTACATTGAATATAATTGTAATTGTATTTAATATGTAATAATTTTTTGGGGAAAAAAAACAAAAACTACTGTATATTACCATTTTCTATGTTTATGATTCTTTACATGTTTACGATTTCCCCTAAGAATTGCGGTGTATTACCTTTTCCGGTTTTTAGGATTCTATTTAGAATTCTTTTATACCAATGTTACTTATGGTGTGTCGTGTCTTTGTTTAAGTTTAGGATTCAATTTAGGTTTACGTTACCAAAGGTGCCGCGGGTTTAGGATGTAGGGAAATGACACCGGAAAATAACAATGATAATATTATAATAATATTATTTGTAAGTATATACACGAATTGGCTTGAGTCGTGCTAGACATTATCCTAAGAAACTATTTTAGCAATGTGAATTTTTTTTTTCATAATTAAATAAGTCCATGTCTATTTATTTAAAGAATACAGGAATCAGCAAAATTAAATAATACCAGCAAGTTTGGAATGAGGAAATAAAATACAAGTTATAAAAGAAATTGGAACACACAAAAGGTTAGGAGTAATTGAAAATTACAAGGCTTGTAGTGATGATTACTAATGAGAGAACTAAATATTTGTTGGTGTGTTTTCGGATGGTATAGGAAGTGAGTATTTATAGTTGTAAGATTTGTGTAAGAAAATGATAAGTGTTCATCTACTTGTCAAAAACTTTCCATGCAAGGAGATAATTGGTAGGGGCTCTATACACTTAGCTATAGCCTCAAGGAAATCAAGCCACATAACTATTTATGTAGCCACTTGTCCACAAAAATATTGAAATACTACCACAGTCCCCCACTATTTCAATTTTTTGCACAAAAATATTGAAATACTACCACAGTCCCCCACTATTTCAATTTTTTGTACAAAATAAAAGTAATGGATAGAAGAGTAAAACTTGCTGGATTCGCATGGTCTAAATATAATAGGTTTGGTGTCTTCTGGACTATGAACCAAACTTAGACCAATAAAATTTAACTTACAGAATTACTGGTGAGATATAATATTTCTATGAACCAATAATTCTTGTTGTAAGTCAGAGATTTTATCAATCACATTTTGACCCTTATAATTTTGTTGTTCAATGCGGTATTGCGCCCAATAGGCCATGCGCGTGCCTGGTTATTCATGAGAGCTCTAGAGGCTAGGCCAAAATCTCATAGGAGCGGCCCATTCTACTCTCATATAAGTGAATTCATCAAGTGTATACTGCTTTTAAATACACCATTCATGAGGACTATGAATTTCATTAAGAGTTATAACTCAACCTCTCAATTAGTAGCAGTCAAGTCTTTTAGTGCATCAATGCCAATATCGACTTGTTATTACCTATATGAACCTATTTCATGGGATCTCCAATCACATAGGTTGGGTTACCATCTCTACTGACAATATGTCGGCTTAACCCCCTCTCTTTTGAGCTTTGAAGAATTAATTTTCTTCCCACATGTTTAGTCAGAGGATCGGCCAAATTAATTTCTGATGTCACATAATCAATGAAAATTATTCCATCTCTTAGTAGCTGTTTTATGATATCATGTCTCAATTTCATGTGTCTACTTTACAATTTTATTCTTTACTATAGCTATTGCCGCTTGGCAATCACAGTGTATAGACACATGAGACAATATGTCCTTTATTAAAGGGATATTAGCTAAGAAGTTTCTTAGCCACTCAGCCTTAGAACCAGCTAACTCCAGAGCTACAAACTCTGATTCTATAGTCGATCTAGCAATGATCATCTGTTTAGCTGATTTCCACGATATTGCACCACCACCAAGGGTGAATACATAACCACTAGTGGATTTTGTCTCATCTGATTCAGAGATCCAGTTTGCATCAGTGTACCCTTATAAGGTAGATGAAAATCCACTATATAGGATACCATAATTCATGGTTCCTCTCAAATATTTTATTAGTCTATCTAATGCAGACCAATGCTCTCTGTTGGGATTATAAGTATATCTACTCAGTCTACACACAATATAGGCTATATCAGGCCTTGTAAAATTCATTAAATGCATTAGAATCCCAATAATCTGAGTATGTTTAGACTGAGCAGCTTGGTCACCATTATTCTTTTTTAGTTGAGAGTTAGCATCCAATGGAGTGCTCACATATGTGACATTAAAATATTCAAACTTCTTAATAAGTCTCTCAACATAATGTTCTTGTGACAATATTATTCCGTCTTCACTCCTTATAATTTTAACTCCCAATATTATATTTACTTCACCCAGATCTTTCATATCAAAATTTGCAGACAAAAATAATTTAGTACTTTGCACAATATTTAAACTTGTACCAAGGATAAGCATATCATCAACACAGAGACATATTATCATATAATCATTGTCTACCATTTTAGTATAAACACACTTATCCACCACCACTGAAGAAAAACAATCTCTCAGTAAGACTTGTTCAAATTTCTCATACAACTGCTTAGGAGCTTGTTTAAGGCCATAAAGAGATTTAACTAATTTACAAACTTTATTTTCTTGTCCAGGAATGACACAACCTTCAGGTTGAACTATGTAAATTTCTTCTTCTAAATCACTATTTAAAAAAACAGTTTTGACATTCATTTGGTGGATAAAAAGCTTATGGATTGAAGCTAAGACAATTAAAACTCTAATAGAAGAAATTTTTAGTCACTGGTGCAAATGTATCAAAATAATCTATATTTTATTTTTGAGAAAAATCTTTTGCTACTAATCGAGCTTTATATTTATCTAAAGAACCATCAGGATTAAATTTCTTTTTGATCCATTTACAACCAATAGGTTTTGCACCAGGTAAGTCAGTTAAAATCCATGTATTATTTTTCATAATAGAATCAATTTCAACTTTTATTGCCTATTTCCAATAATTAGCTTCTAAAGAAGATATAGCTTCAAAATAATTTGATGGTTCATTATCGACAAGAAAAGTTTGAAAATCATTTCCATAAGAAAAATATTCTTTCCTGTGCCTTTTGCTCCTTCTCAGTTTCTCATTAGAGGTAATTTCACTATTTGTTTCAACAGTTGTATGTGAAAGTTTGTCAAACAATGGATAAAATTTATTCAAAGAACTTAACATTCTTTGTCTTAATTATAATATTGCAATCAAGCACATCACTTTTTAAAATAATAAATCTATATGCAGCACTATGTTCAGCATATCCAATAAGCATACAGTCAGCAGTTTTAGAACCTATTTTCCTCTTTTTAGGTTCAGGCAAAAGAACTTTAGCAAGACACCCCCATACTTTTAAATATTTCAAGTTAGGTTTATAACCCTTCCATAATCCATAAGGAGTTTTGCCGGTTCTTCTATGTGGTATTTTATTTTATAAGTGACAAGCAGATAATATAGCTTCACCCCACAAATTATCAGGAGCATTAGAACTAACTAACATAGAGTTCATCATCTCTTTCATTGTTCTATCTTTCCTTTCAGCTACTCCATTTGACTCAGTGAATAAGGCGGAGTTACTTCATGAATAATTCCATTATTTTCACAAAATTCATTCAAAGATAGATATTCTCCACCTCTATCAGATCTAATTCTCTTGATTTTTCTACTAAGTTGATTTTCAACCTCGAAGTAAAAGCATTAAAAGCATCATCTTTATTTCTAAGCAAATACAACTTAGTATATCTAGAACAATCATCAATATAAGTCACATAATATCTTTTACCACCTCTAATCATAGTCTGCTTCAAATCGCCTAAATCAGTGTGAATCAAGGATAACAATTCAGTTTCTCTATTTACGGAAAAATATGTCTTTTTAGTACTTTTAGCTTCAGCACATATTTCACACTTATTAATATTATTTGAGTCTAAACTAGATAATAGCCCTAGCAACTACATTTTCTTTATATACACGATATTAACATGTCCTAGTCTAGCATGCCATAAAGAAATTGGCTCAACCATATAAGCATAAGAAGATGCATTTTTATTGCTAGTATCAGAAATATTAAGCACAAATAAAATATGGTTACAATATCTATTGCCCATAAAAATATCATTTTTGGTCAATACGACCTCATTATTTTCAAATGAAACTTTCATTCCAATTTTTTCTAATAACCCCACCGAAACCAAATTGGTTTGGATATTAGGAACATGCAATACATCATTCAATGCTAGAGTTTACCACATGTGAGTTTGAGAAGAATTTTTCCATTCCCAAAAACACGAGTTATTCTTGAGTCACCAAGATAAATAGTTTCTTCTCCTTCCTCAACTTGGATGTAAGATAAAAAATTATTTTTATTTGCACAAATGTGCCTAGTAGCACCAGAGTCTATCACCCAATTTCTCACATTGGCCACATTATTTATTTGGGAAATAATCGCAACAACTATATTATCCGCTTTAGTCAAATTTAATTTTGACTTAGCGAGATTATCATTTATCCCAATTCTTCTATTGCATTGAGACTGCATTTTTATTGAAGGTTTTAATTTTAGACTTGTATATATAACCATGTCTATTCACATACCTGTATTTAGGCATTAGTTTCCGCCAAAGTTGTGGATGCAATAACGTATTTGCAATACCATGGATATCTGGCAGGACAACTGGAACAGTAGCAGCAGAGACAACACCGAAATTGGTAGCACCATCAAAATTTTTTGCAGTAGTATTACTTGTCATAGTTTCTTAGATTGTAGAAAATGACACCGAAAATAACGAAGATAATACTGCAATAATGTTATTTGTAAGCATATATACGAATTGGCTTGAGTCGTACTAGGAACTGTCCTAAGAAACTATTTCAGCAATGTGAAATATTTTTCCACGATTAAACAAGTCCATCTCTATTTATTTAGAGGATACAGGAATCAGCAAAATTAAATAATACCAGCAAGTTTGAAATGAGGAAATAAAACACAGGATATAAAAGAAATTAGAACACACAAAAGGCTACGAGTAATTGAAAATTACAAGGCTTGCAGTGATGATTACTAATGAGAGAACTAAATATTTGTTGGTGTATTTTCGGATGGTATAGGAAGTGAGTATTGATAATAGGCTAGATTCATGTAATTTTGCGACTGTTTATGCCCCATCTTGATTATGTTTCAGTGTTATAAAATAGTTAAATGGACTTTAATTGTGAATTTCATACTTTGCAGGAGTGAGTGGCATGTATGAGGACTTAAAGTTGTATCTGGAGCTAAATTGAAGCAAGAAAAGCCCCTACGAGCTGAGTACGTGGGAAGACGAGAGAAAGAAGAGATAAAATGAAGACCTGGACTAGCACGGCCACTAGCGCGATCGTGCTAGACCAGGAAGTCGAGGAAGAATGATAGTCTATATGCGCGGTCATTAGCGCGTCCACTAGCGTGATAGCGCTAGCCCAGTTCCAGAAAATTAAACTTCAGGGGTAAATTTGAAAGTTCGGGGACAAATCCACTTAACCTATAGAAGGTATAGCTCACCCAAGAGATTATTATCAAGGTTTTCATAACTTAGTTGAAGGCAAGGAGAGGCAAGAGGCAAGGAGGATAATTCAACATCGAGTTCTTCCTTTCTTCCTTTTTATGTTTTACGATTTGTGATGAATTTGAATATTGTTGTGATGAACACTAGTATGAGTAGATAAATATTTGGTCTAAGGTTTTGATGGAACCTATTGTAGGATGAACTTCTTGTTATGTTAATATAGTTAGCCCGGTTTAATATCTATTTGTTCAACTATGTTTTTATTGTAGTTAATTGATAGGATCCTCAATTAGTTGTACCTATTTAGTGTGCATGACTCGAGAGAAAGTGCATATTTAGGTAATTGTTGAACAACACCACTCCCAAAGTATCTGAGGGATCGCTAACCGAGGGTTTAAAGCCGAGATTAGGGATACTTAAGCCTTGGGTGTAATCTAAAGTGAGTTGTAATAAACAAAGCCAGCTAGTGTAACTCGGGAAAGTGCGTCTAGTAAATTGTCGTACTTACTCGGGAGAGATTTACGGTAGTAAGAGTGCTCATGATTGATAGAGACGATTAGGCAAGTCTATGTGAAACATAACCGGAAGAGATTCCATCAATAGGGGAAATCATAACCTTAGAACCTTCTCTTAATTGTTTACAACTTAATCATAGTTAGTTTCAGTTGCTTATTTACATTCATTCTTAGTTAGTAGAAACATCCTCAATTGTTATTCAAAACGTTTGGGAAGTTGATTATGTGGAATTTCATCATCTAACGAGAGTAATTGATAGGTTAATTCCTTGTGGGTTCGACTTTGGGCTAAATACTCAGATTATATTTGCAATATCTGCATGTTATTTTTATAAGGCATAGTTGGGCGTGATCAAATTTTAGTGTCGTTGCCGGTGAATTAACGGTGTTATCAATTACAATTGAAAGAAATACAAAACTTCTTAGTGTAATCATTGTTCTTCCTTTCAAATCTTTACATTGAAATTTTAACGTTTGTTGACTTGGTTGTACAAGTGCATGTCTAGAAACTCATCGAGAACTGGTGAAGTATTCGAAGCTTTATCTGATCCCGAGAAAGTTTTTAAGGCCTTGAACCGGTCCAACCGGAAAAGCAAACAACAACAAATAATTGAACAAGTCGAATCGGACATGGGAGATCATGAAGAAGACCCAGCTGCACCAATAGCGCCAGTGGCACCTCTTGTGCCAGAGGCTGCTCTCTATGACTGGGCACAACCTACAACTGAAAATCTGGCCACATTGATTTTAGTCCCACAAATACAGGTTGAATCGTTCCAAATCACGAACAATATGTTGCACTTGTTGCAGAACAAGGGACTATTTTTCGGGGTCAAATCGAAGATCCTCAACAACACTTGAAGAATTTCCTGTCAATCTGGAAAACTCAAAGGCAGCCTAATGTAACTCACGAAGAAATCAAGTTGTTGTTTTTTCCATTCTCAGTGACAGGAGCTGCTCAAACCTGGTTTAACTCACTCCCCATTAATTCCATAACAACTTGGCAGGAGTTAGTCAAGCAATTTGTGAACAAGTTTCATCCACCCAACAAGTCTGCTCAGCAAATTAATGAAATTTTTAGTTTCAAACAAAGACCAATAGAGACACTGCAAGAAACATAGTAAAGATTCAAAGGGATTCTGGTTATATATCCACACCAGGTATTCCAGAGCAGATGTTGGGGTAGCGGTTCTACATGGGTTTGGTAGATGGCGTAAAGGGTAATTTGATGCTTCAGCTGGTGGAGCATTTTTGAGCAAAACATGGAGAGAAAGCCAGAGTCTGCTGGATATATAAGATGGCGCAAAATTCCAGGTGGACAACCAGGAATGCACCTATCACTCCAGTGGTTCACTCAGTGCCTTTAGATCCATCCAACACTCTTGCTGAAAACATGGCTACATTAATGACACAGATGAGTATACTCACCAAAAAGGTGGAAGAGTCAGGGCAGAAGCAGTAGGTACATATTGTAGATACTACCAATTGGGGCTTATGCACATCTTGCATTAGTCAACCAATTGGTAACCATCGAAATGTAGAAAGTGATCATCAACACTACCTTGAAGACATGAATTATGTGTCTAACTATAGAGGCCAGAGACAGGGTGGTCAAAATTGGGGTCAGCAGCAGCAGTAGCCATACAGACCAGTCCAGCCACAGTTTAATAATGGAAACATGGGAGGAATGAGACCTCCCAATAATATGGCGCCTTATCAAAGGCTACATGGATACAATAATCAAAATCAGCAGCAGGGGTTTCATCCTCCTCAACAACAACATGGTGGACGGTAGAAAGGTGGGTTTGCTAGACTCGAGGCAATGAAGCATCAATTTATTGGGTCTAATGCAAAAATTAGTGAAAGAGTAGATGCACATGATTCAACTATCAAGAATATTGAAGTGCAGATGGGCCAGATTTCGATGTCTCTAAACAATTGTCCTTATGGGACATTACCTGCAAACACCCAAATAAATCCAAAAGATTAAGGCCCGAAGCAGCTGATGATAGTGAGTCTACGTAATGGCAGAGATTTAGACATGGAGCAAGAGAGGGCTCGAGAAAGCAGCCAGGCTGAGACACTCATACTAGTGCCCATTGAGCTAGATGAGTCAACAAAACTGACAGAGGTGACAGTCCAACCTGCCTAGGAGGAACATAACATTCAGATTGAGGCTGAGAAAGAAGCTGAGACAGTCCAGGAACAAGTAGTTGAGGTGGCAGCTGATAAAGAGCAATCCCAAATCATTGGAAAGAAGAGACCTCCTGCACCATTCCCTCAGAGGCTGGCCAAGTACCAAAAAGAGGAGCAATACAAGAAATTCTTGGAGATGCTGAAACACATCCAGGTAAATATTCCATTGATAGATGCTCTGAAAGAGATGCATGGTTATGCAAAAATGATGAAGGACTTGATGTCCCGAAAATTCTATTTCCAAGACTTGGCCACGGTGACTCTTACACAAACCTGCAGTGCAGTGGTGACTAGACCAATTGCTGAGAAGCTATCTAACCCAGGGAGCTTTACAATTCCCTTCACTATTGGTAACTTCGCTTTCGCCAAAGAATTTTGTGATTTAGGGGCCAACATAAATCTTATGCCCCTAGCGATCTATAAGAGGTTGGGGATTAGAAAAGCTAAACCCACCTCGATGTTGTTGCAGTTGGTGGATAGGACCGTGAAAAGACCCTCTGGTATATTAGATGATGTGTTGATTCAAGTAGGGAGATTTTTGTTCCATGCAGATTTTGTGATTCTAGATTTCAAGGTGGATGAAGAGATTCCCATAATTTTGGGAAGGCCATTCTTAGCCACAGGGAGAGCTCTCATTGATTGTGAGATTGAGAGCTCAAGATGAGATTAAAAGATGAAGAGATAACATTCAATATGCAAAAATCTATGAGGCGACCAAGTGAATTCACCAATTATTCTCTTATTGATGCCGTGGATGTAATCATCGAAGCTGATGATGAGATGTTAACTATTGAGGACCCTCTCGCGGCATGCCTAACAAATTTAGAGGAGATAAATAGGGAAGAACTGGCGGAATGGGTATTGGCTTTACAGGGTGGAGGGTTCTGGGATAGAACTCTTGAATTTGAGCCCCTACACTTAGAAAACAGAGAAACTCCTCCAGCCAAGCCATCCATTGAAGAGCCACCAAAGCTGGAATTGAAGCCACCGCTCGCCCATCTCAGGTATAAATTCCTTGGGCCTAACTCCACATTACCTGTTATTATCTCATCTAGGTTGTTAGATGTGCAAGCACAACAACTCTTGCAGGTACTCAAGGAGTGTAAGACTGCTATTTGGTGGACCATGGCAGACATTAAGGGGATCAACCCCGCCTATTGTATGCATAAGATTCTGTTGGAAGAGGGACACAAATCTTCCAGGGAACACCACTGAAGGCTGAACACCAACATGAAGGAAGTGGTGAAGAAACGAAGAAAGAAGTGATAAAGTGGTTAGATGCGGGAATCATTTTCCCATTCTTTGACAGCAACTGGGTTAGCCCGGTGCAATGTGTTTCTAAGAAGGGTGACATGATGGTGGTTAAAAATGATAACAATGAACTGATCTCTACGAGAACTGTCACGGGCTGGAGAATTTGCTTGGACTACAGAAAGTTAAACCTGGCCACCCGGAACCGGAAAGACCACTTCCCACTTCCCTTCATTGATCAGATGCTAGACAGATTGGAAGGGGGGTCTCACTTCTATTTTCTGGATGGGTACTCAGGGTACAATCAAATCTCCATTGCACCTAAGGATAGAGAAAAGGCCTCCTTCAGTTGCCCTTATGGCATTTATGCCTTTCAGAGGATGCCATTTGGCCTATGCAATGCACCCGCCACATTCCAAATATGCATGATGGCCATATTCACTAACATGGTAGAGGACATAATGGAGGTATTCATGGATGATTTCTCAGTGGTGAGGAACTCATTCGATGAGTACCTTATAAATCTGACTCGTGTACTGAAATGGTGTATAGAGACTAACCTGGTTCTTAATTGGGAGAAGTGCCATTTTTATGGTACAAGAGGGTATAGTCTTCGGGCACCGGGTGTCAAGTAAAGGAATTGAGGTGGATCGAGCTAAAGTTGACGTGATAGCAAAGCTGCCACCTCCAACTTCAGTCAAGGCAATCGGGAGCTTCCTCGGGCATGCCAGTTTTTACCGGAGATTCATAAGAGACTTTTCAAAAATTGCCAAACCTCTTTGTAAGTTGTTAGAAAAAGATTGCCCCTTCTTGTTTTCTAATGATTGTAGGGTAGCATCCGAGGAGCTGAAAAAGAGGCTGGTCACAACACCCATTATTGTTGCCCCTGACTGGGAGCAGCCATTTGAACTCATATGCGATGCCAGTGACTATGTAGTGGGGGCAGTGCTGGGATGGAGGAAAGACAAACTAATGCATCCAATCTACTATGCCAGCAGGACGCTGAATGGAGCCCAGTTGAACTACAGTGTGACTGAGAAAGAGATATTGGCTGTGGTGTTTGCTTTCAATAAATTCAGGTCATATCTGATCGGCTCTAAGGTAATTGTATACACTAATCATGCAGATCTAAGGTTCTTGATTGAGAAGAAGGAGTCTAAACCGTGCCTGATTCGTTGGATGCTGTTACTGTAACAGTTCGACCTCGAAATTCGTGACTGTAAGGGCACAGAAAATCAAGTCGCTGATCTTCTATCACGACTTGAGGGAGCTGAAAATTCAAATGAGGTTGAGGACATTCTGGAAGCCTTTCCAGATGAGCAATTGCTCACTACAAGTCTTAAGGAAGTGCCATGGTATGAAAACTTTGCAAATTACCTTGCATGTGGTATAGTAACCTATGATCTTTCCTCTGTACAAAAGAAAAAGTTTTATCGTGACTGCCGCATGTATTATTGGGATGAAACTTATCTATTTTGAATATGTGTTGACAATATGATCCGGAGGTGTGTCCCCGTGATATAACAATCTTCTGTTTTGCAGGCATGTCATGCATCGGCATATGGAGGGCATTTTGGAGGAGTCAGGACAGCCGCAAAAGTGCTAGAGGCCAATTTCTTTTGGCCAATAGTGTTTACAGATGCACACCTATGGGTAAAGGGCTGCAATGAATATCAACGAACCGGGAACATTTCCCGTCGCCATGAACCCAATTCAAGAGGTGGAAGTGTTTGATGTCTGGGGGATTGACTTCATGGGACCCTTTGTCAGCTCTTTTGGCAATAAGTACATACCTGTTGCTATAGATTATGTATCCAAATGGGTAGAAGCTGCAACATTTCCCACTAATAATGCAAGAGTGGTGGTGGGGTTTTTTGAAGAAGAACATATTCACCCATTTTGGGACACCGATAGCTATTATCAGTGATGGAGGCACCCACTTCTGTAATCGAGCCTTGTAAAAGTTGCTAGCGAAATATGATGTGTGTCACAAAGTGGCAACACCATATCATCCGCAGACAAGTGGACATGTGGAAGTGTCTAATAGAGAGATAAAGAGTTTATTTACCAAGACAGTAAATTCCACCAGAATTGATTTGGTAAAAAAGCTAGATGATGCACTCTAGGCTTATAGAACTGCTTTTAAAACAGCAATTGGTATGTCACCATATAAGTTGGTGTTCGAGAAGGCCTGTCACTTTCCAGTGGAACTTGAACATAAAGCTTGGTGGGCACTGAAACAGCTGAACCTAGACATTGAGGCTGCGGGCACAACGAGAATCGCTGAATTGCATGAGCTTGACGAGTTTCGATATCTGGCTTTTGAGAGCACACGGTTGTACAAGGAGAGAATGAAGAGATTGCATGAATAGAACATTGTTGAGCTACATTTCAGCCCCGGGGACATGGTATTGCTCTATAACTCAAGATTAAGGCTATTCCACGGCAAGCTTAAGTCCCGATGGTCTGGACCATTTCGAGTGGTCGAAGTATTCCCTTCAGGGGCTGTGGAGATTGCCTCAGAGAAAGACTCTCACACATTTAGAGTCAATGGGCAGAGATTGAAATTATACGTAGGCATGAATGAATCAAAGGAAGTGTCAGAGCTCCACCTGACTGAACCTCAGAGGTCGAGCGAGCCTTAAATACGCTTGTTTGCATCATGCCGCAACGTTAAATAAGGCGATGCATGGGAGGCAACCCATTGAATTGTTTTAAGCATCGTGCCACGACTTTAACTAAGGCGCTGGTTGGGAGGCAACCCAACGATAGTAGTAGTTGTTAATTGTGAGTTTTGGGAAGTAATAACCAATACAGGTGACAATGGGCGGGTGATAAGGCCATCGAAAGTGGTAAGTACAGGTGAAAAATATGAAAAAAATTGTGCCTAGGAGCGCGCCCGCGCATATAGGCAAGTGTTCTGCCTCAACTCGAAAATACTCGCGCGACCACGCTAGTGGACGCGCTAATGGCCACGTAGATCGCCTCCTACTCCAAAGCGCTGAGCCTGGAAACCCGAGTAGAATTAAAGGGGGAGGGGGGGTTATTAGATGGGGGAAGAGGGTAATTTAGAATAAAGTAAAAAATTTAATAGAAAAAAAATTAAAAAAATACAACGCTAAACTAATCATATTTGGGCGGGTCTAGCGCGGTACGAGCGCGGCTACGCTAGCCCAGGCAGAACACAAGGCGATCTGCGTGGCCATTAGCGCGGTCGCGCGAGTATTTTTGAGCTGAGGCAGAACACTTGCCTATATGCGCGGCCACTAGCGTGGGCGCGCTCCTAGGCACAAATTTTTTCATATTTTTCACCTGTCCTTACCACTTTTGATGGCCTTATCACCCGCCCATTGTCACATATATTGGTTAGTACTTCCCAAAACTCACAATTAACAACTACTACTATCATTGGGTTGCCTCCGAACCAGTGCCTTAGTTAAAGTCGTGGAACGATGCTTACAACAATTCAATGGGTTGCCTCCCATGCATCGCCTAATTTAACGTTGCAACACGACGAAACAAGCGTATTTAAGGCTCGCTCGACCTCTGAGACTAAGCGTTACACTTTAGCAAGAATCAACCACTAGAGTGTAACGCTTAGTCTCAGTGGTTAATTATTGCTAAAGTGCCTTAAATTGTATATTTGCTACTGACTCGAATACTAAAACGAGAGTGCCTTGATAAGCCAGTCTAGAGTGAGTCATGTGCCATGTGTGTGTGAGTTATACTGTATTCCATGCTGTGCATTTGATGCCTAGAACTTGCCCCGTATATTTGCAAAGCGAAATGGCAGTTTCATTCAGTCTTAGAAATGATATATGCATTTCTTTGTTGAGCCAGATATATAAAGTAGACCCACCTAAACGTACTACATCGTAGTCAACCCTGTTGAGCCTATAAGCCTGTTTCTTTGGCAACCATATTGCGAACCTTACCCAATTGTTTGAATGGACATATGTTTGAACCCCTTTACCTCCCGTAAGCACTTGAATGGTATTGAAATTATGCAAAAGCAAAAGTATGGGGTGGTGGTTTGGTTTTTGAGTGGAATCGATGAAATAGAAGAAAGGTGCAGTGTTGGGACAAGTAAAAAAATAAGCGCCACTTAAAAGAACGAAAAAAAAAGTTTTTGTTTTGAGAAAATGTATTAGTCGATAAGTGGTGGTTTGTTGCAATTGCACCTAATCTAGTGGGATGTTGTAAATAAAAATGAGGTGGAATATCTGGTTGACATAAGTATGGTTTTGAAAGTTAATATGATAGTATTAAAAGTGCTTAGGGAGGTTAGTCACTATATCCAAATATATCCTACCCGTCCCTTAGCCTACATTACAACCAAGTGAAGTCCTAATTGATCTTAGACTGAGTGGACTCGATTAGTAGAGTATTACAGTACGGGCAAGCCTATGGTGCATATTTGTGGCATGTGAATGTTCTTTGTGAGAGTGAGTGAATTTTGTTTATATACGTTCCTAATTGTTCTTGAAGTTAATATTTGTGGAACTAATCTCTTGTATGATGTGAGGGCATGTGATTCACGAAGGAAAGGCAAGTCTTGACCTCTGTAAAGGGTAATTTGAGTAAGTGAATATTGCACGGCACGTGAGAGTCAACTTTTGAGGCAAGGATTGTTCACTACTAGGCGTAATTTTGGTAATTTGTTTTTGGTGTGATACGTTAGGGAAAAATTCTTACTGAAGGGACCTCTATAGAGTGTGGTGGATTGCTCGAGGACTAGTAATGATTTAAGTGTGGGGTATTGATACTAGGCTAGATTCATGTAATTTTGCGACTGTTTATGCCCCGGCTTGATTATGTTTCACTGTTATAATATAGTTAAATGGGCTCTGATTGTGAATTTTACACTTTGCCGTAATGAGTGGCATGTATAAGGACTTAAAGTTGTATCTGGAGCTAAATTGAAGCAAGAAAAGCCCCTAAGAGCTGAGTACGTGGGAAGATGAGAGAAATAAGAGATAAAATGAAGACCCGGACTAGCGGGACCGCGCTAGCCCAGGAAGTCGAGACAGAATGATAGGCTATATGCGCATCCACTAGTGCGGCCGCGCTAGCCCAGTTCCGAAAAATTAAACTTCAGGGGTAAATATGGAAGTTCGAGGGAAAATCCACTTAACCTATAGAAGGTCTAGCTCGCCCAAGAGATTATTATCAAGTTTTTCATAACTTAGTTGAAGGCAAGGAGAGGCAAACGACAAGGAGGATAATTCAACATCGAGTTCTTCCTTTCTTCCTTTTTGTGTTTTACGATTTGTGAGGAATTTGAATATTGTTTTGATGAACACTAGTATGAGTAGCTAAATATTTAGTCTAAGGTTTTGATGGAACCTATTGAAGGATGAACTTCTTGTTATGTTAATATAATTAGATCGGATTAATCTCTATTTGTTCAACGATGTTCTTATTGTAGTTAATTGATATGATCCTCAATTAGTTGTGCCTATTTAGTGTGAATAACTCGGGAGAGAGTGCATATTTAGGTAATTATTGAACAACACCACTCCCAAAGTATATGAGGGATCAATAACCGAGAGTTTAAAGGCGGGTTTAGGGATAACGAAACCTTGGGTGCAATCTAAAGGGAGCTGTAATAAACAAAGCCAGCTTGTGTAACTCGGGATATTGTGTATAGTAAATTGTCATGATTACTAGGGAGAGATTTACAGTAATAAGAGTGCTCATAATTGATAGAGACGATTAGGCAAGTCTATGTGAAACATAACCGGAAGAGATTCCATCAATAGGGGAAATCAAAACCTTAGAATCTTCTCTTAATTGTTTACAACTTAATCATAGTTAGTTTCAGTTGCTTATTTACATTCATTCTTAGTTAGTAGAAACATCCTCAATTGTTATTAAAAACGTTTGGGAAGTTGATTACGTGGAATTTCATACGTCTAACGAGAGTAATTGATAGGTTAATTCCTTGTGGGTTTGACTCTGGGCTAAATACTCAGATTATATTTGCAACATCTGCGTGTCTTTTTTATAAGGCATAGTTGGGCGTGATCAAGAATTTATAGTAGTAAGATTTGTGTAAGAAAATGACAAGTGCTCATCTACTTGTCAAAAACTTTCCATGCAAGGAGATATTTGGTAGGGGCTCTATACACTTGGCAATAACATCAAGGAGATCAAGCCACATAACTATTTATGTAGCTACTTGTCCAAAAATATTGAAATAATACCACATAGGATTCTTTTATTATCGATCTTAATTGATCTATAAAAGGAGTTTAATCAGGCCACTACTAAAAAGTTTCAAGAGCTTGAGTTTTAACACAACATAAATTTAATAATATTTTCAACTTCTTTAGAGCTTATTCAATAAAAATTATCTTTTGATTCTTTTGCACTACTTAAATATATTTTTATTAATTGTGGGTGTGTTGCAGTAAAAGATTAATAATTGCCCATTCTTCAAGTTGATTCCTCGAGCAGTTTTGAGCATAGGAAATCATATATTCCAGCTTTGGCTATTGTTAAGATAGGGAAATGATTATGACTTGAAGGACAAGGATTCATCTTTAGATACTGAAAATGCAATTATGATTATTGTTTGACCAAAAGATATTGAAACCTTTTTGGTTAGATCAATCAATGAAGATGAAGAAGTAAATCTCAACCTAGTATAATAAAATATAGATTAAATGAAGTAAGAAAAGATAAGATGATCGATGCTTCCTTGTATGTCGGAACCAAATGATTACTCATAAATATGATAAATTCAAACGTGGATAAACGTTGTAATGAATGCGATTGACCAAAATAAGACGATGTAAGGATTTCAGATCTCTATTCAGTAAGAAAAGTTATCTTTTTTGTATTCACTTTCTCCTCCTCTTACAGAGTGTTTTCTCCTATTTATAAGGGAAAATCTCCTTTCAAATCCTAAAAGGGTACAACACAAAGAATATTTGGAAAGCATATTCCTACTGCCTCCTATTACGCTAACACTACTACATACGCCGTGCGCTCGCTTTAACCACTATTGGTCGTCACCCTTTATAACGACCAAAGGACGCTATATCGTAAGGACCTCGTTCCTTGCCGCACTCAACAATGGTCGTGGTCGTCCAAATTTGGACGTACTCCCTCCGTTTCATATTAAATGAGGTACTTTCTTTTTTAGTCTGTTCCAAAATAAATGACACATTTCTAAATTTAGAAATAATTTAACTTTAAACTCCTAATTTTACCCATTTTACCCTTAATGAGAAGCTTTTATAACCACACAAAGTTATGGCCCCACAAAGCTTTACCCCTTAAGCTTTTAACATCACAAATTTTAAAAGTCTTTTTTCCTTAAACTCCGTGCCGAGTCAAACTACCTTATTTAATTTGAAATGGAGGGAGTTTACATTTAGTCCCTCTCCTTGTCGAGGTTGCGGCCCGAGGCGTCCTCGATAAGTGGACATCATCTATACATGCGGAGAAATTTGGTTTGCGAATCATAATGGTTTGACCAATGATGGAAGCGTGATGCACTTCACGGTATCCTGGGTTATGTGCCATATTGGGAAATGACATCACTTCCACGTGCGTCATCATTACACGTTTTCCCAAGATAGAGACTAAGGGTATGTCACTTCAGTTTTGGTTCCATGAGCAGCCTTTCGCTTCGGTTCTGGCGCCACCCAACCCTATAAATGGGTAAAGGGTTTGTTTTTTCAAAAATTCTTGGTCATTTCTCCTCTGGTCATTCCTTCTCGTATCTTTAGCTTTGTTTTTGGGATTTCTTAAATTCCTCTCTTTCATTCATTGTTCTTGGTTTCTTTTCTCTCATTAATACATTTTTCGCCATAAATATGCCTAGAGCACACCTGTCAAGTGAAGGGATTTCTTACGCCACCCCGTTATCCATGGCACTTCCTTCTATTGGTGAGGACACGATGGCGGGGGGAGGGGACAACTTTCCCACTGTAGATGAGTTGTTACCGAGACACCCTATGTCTCAAAGTGACTTTCTTAAAGATCCTGCTCCTACTCCCGTTCTGATGGTATCCAAAACCGAGTAGGCCTATATAGATGCCCTCCGCACTAAGTATAACATTCCTCGTCATATCGAGATGGTTCCGGCGGGGAGGAACTTCGTGGAGGTTCATAAACTGGGGTATTGTGCTTTTTACGAATAACCCTTTGTAATTGGTCATTCCTTCCCCCTTATCCCTTTAGCTGAAGAATTCTGTTAATATTATCAGGTTTGCCCGGTGTAGCTTTCTTCGTGCACGTATAAAATATTTTTGGTATTGACAATATACGCGGAGTTGGCGGGGTGCAAAGTTGATATCCACCACCTCTTGCACTTGTTTTCCCCTAGTTTTCACAGGGGTACTATGGTACATTTGAGGCACCGTAGGACCAAAGGGCCGGTGGTCGGAACTGACGACTGGGCGAGCCGTAAGTTTTGGCACAAGTATTTCTTCGTCAGAACTGAACACAATATGTCGGACCCCACTGGATTCTCGGAGCGGGACAAGGAGGTGGAGGCATCTGCACTTAAGGTAGCAGGACTTGAGAGGCGTATTTAAGATTTGGAGGTGGAATTGTCTGCGTTAAATGGACAGGTGGCTTTTTTGAGAACGGAGGACGTGCGATGTCAGTCGCAGGCCTCTACATCCCATGCATCGACTGATGCTGTCATGCCTCATCATTTGTATGAACTGTGGGTTCATGTTGAGTCCTGTCTCTATGTGTATAAGTCTCTCCATGTTGACGGGAGGGCGTCCGAGGTAGAGCTTTGGTATGTGCATGCCAAGGCCCGTGCAGTTCGTGAGGCGTACGGGTATGACCCCATCACACCCGACGTGGATGATATTAACTCTGACGATGCGGACATACTTGCCTCCGATTCTTGGTAGGAGGAGGTGTATGCCACAGGAAATGTTGTGGCATAGTATTCAGTTATATTTACTTTTGCTTCGCCATTTTTATGAGAGCATCTTTGAGCCCATTGTAAAAAAAACAAGCACTTTGTAATATATTTGATGTAATGAAAATTATTTTGGCCATGTACCTCTGAGTTGTTTGGTTTATTTGACGATGACCTTTGCCGTAGTCATGTTATTCCGAATCTTTGTTGAAATTTTAACCCCATTGTGTTGTGAGTTTAATTTGAAATTTTTTCATTAGCAACAGCTTTGGTCGTAGGGATGTTACTTTCAAGCTGATGCCGACGTAGTATCCCGATGTAGTTTGCCAATGTCGAAGTCTTTTCTTTGGCGATGGCCTTACCATTGGGATGTTACTTTCGAACTGGTGCCGAACTAGTATCCTGTCGTGGTTTGAGTGAAGTCGAACCCTTCTCTAGCGATGGACTTAGCCATGGGGTATTATTTCGACTGTGTCAAAATGTTAACCCGTCGTGGTTCGAGTGAAGTCGAACCCTTTTCTGGCGATGGCCTTAGCCATAGGGAGTTATTTCGACTTGTCAAAATGTTAACCCATCGTAGTTCGAGTGAAGTTGAACTCTTTCGTGGTGATGGCCTTAGCCATGGGTGTTATTTTGACTGTGTCGAAATATTAACCTGTCGTGGTTCGAGTGAAGTCGAACTCTTTCGTGGCGATGGCCTTAGCCATGGGTGTTATTTAGACTGTGTCAAAATGTTAACTCGTCGTGGTTCGAGTAAAGTCAAACTATTTCGTGGCGATGGCCTTAGCCATGGGTGTTATCTCGATTATGTCGAAATGTTAACCCGTCGTGGTTCAAGTAAAGTCAAACTCTTTTGTGGCGATGGCCTTAGCCATGGGTGTTATTTTGATTATGTCAAAATATTAACTCGTCGTGGTTCGAGTGAAGTCGAACTCTTTCGTGGTGATGGCCTTAGCCATGGGTGTTATTTTGACTGTGTTTAAATGTTAACCCGTCTTGGTTCGAGTAAAGTCGAACTCTTTTGTAGCGATGTTAACCCGTCGTGGTTCGAGTAAAGTCGAACTATTTTGTAGCGATGGCCTTAGACATAGGTGTTATTTTGACTGTGTCAAAATGTTAACCCATTTTGATTCGAGCGAAGTCGAACTCTTTCGTGGTGATGGCTTTAGCCATGAGGTGTTTTGTGTGCCTGTTTCATTCATACATTGGAGATACTTACCAATTTCATACATTTATTGGAGTAATTTCACTCGTATGTTGGAGATACATATCGATTTCATACATTCAACAGAGTAATATCCGTGTATCTAGTCCTTTCATTGCTCAGCCTGGAGATGCTATTTGTAGGCTGGGCGATGAATTATACTTTAAACATTTAAGATGTCTCCCTTGTCGCCTCGTTAGGAACCTCCCCGAGAAAACCTGATTGGGACAAAACTCGGGTAAGGGAAAAAGAGTGCGACCTGGATGGTGTCATTTCTTAGAAGTGGAAATATTTGAGGTGGGTGACATTCCAGTTGTTTTGTATTAGTTTTCCCTCCATTTTCTCCAACTAGAACGCTCCTTTGCTTGTTGCTGTTGTGATTTTATATGGCCCTTCCCAATTTGTTCCCAATTGTCCTTCGTTCGGGTCTTTTGTTGCCTGTGTTTTGCTTTGAGGACATAGTCCCCGACTCTGAGTGGTTGTACTTTGGCCTTCTTGGTGTAATACCCCTCTACTTGTTGTTTTTGGGATATTATTCTTATGTGAGCCATGTCCCTTCATTCTTCAACCTCGTCCAGGTCTTGTACTCTATTTTCGTCATTGCACAGCCTACTCTCATTCGAGTACCTTAGGCTGGTTTCACCAGCCTCGACGGGTATGACTGCGTCGGTACCGTAAACCAGTGAATACGATGTCTCACCCATGCTGGTTTTTGGCGTTGTATGGTAGGCCCATAGAACTTTTGGTAGTAGTTCCGGCCATAGCCCTTTGGCGTCCTTGAGCTTTTTCTTTAATATATTTAATATTGTCTTGTTGGAGGATTCTGCTTGACCGTTCTGGAAGGGTGATATGGTGCGGAGAGTATCCGCTTGATATGCCATTTTTTGAAGAATTCACTCATCTTTTTCCTAGTGAACTGAGGTCCGTTATCACAATGATTTCTCTAGGGATGCCGAATCGGCATATGATATTTTTCCAGATGAACGCGATGACTTCCTATTCGCGTATTTGAGCGAACGCACCTGTTTCCACCCATTTGGAAAAGTAATCAGTTAAAACCAAAAGGAAGCGTATCTTGCCTCGCCTTACTGGGAGGGGTCTGACAATATCCATCCCCCATTTTATGAATGACCATGGAGAAGTGACAGAGTGTAGTAGTTCGCCCGCCTGATGTATCATAGGGGCGTATTTTTTGGCATTGCTCACATTTCTTGACGTGGTCTGCGGCCTCTTTTTTCATAGTGGGCTAGTGGTATCCTACATAAATAAGACATCTGACGAGGGCTCGATTACCCGCATGGGCGCCGCAGTGGCCTTATGTACCTCTTCGAGCACATGCCTTATTTGATTTGGTCCGAGGCATTTGGCCAAGGGTCCTCCAAACTTCCTTTTGTAAAGGTCGTGGTTTATGAGGTTGTTCCTGGCTGCTTGTATTCGAAGCTTCTTGGCTTCTTTTTTATCTTGTGGGAGTGTTCCCTCCTGCAAATATAATATAATACGGTTGCGCCAGTCCCAAGTTAAATTTATAGAATGTACCTCGACTTGGTCTATTGATGAGTGAAGGAGGGTGACCACGTTCTCCTTGGTGATGTTTTTAGTTGCTGCTGCCAGCTTTGTAAGACTGTTTGCTTTGATATTTTGCGCTCGTGGTATTTGATCAAATCGGCATTCATCGAATTCTTGTAGCAGCTTGTGGATTTCAGGCTGGTATTTCTATAGCCTCTGCTCCTTGATCTGGAAAGTCCCAGTAACTTGGTTTACGACGAGTTGAGATTCACAGTGGAGGATGACTCGTCGTGCACCATATTTGAGGGCCAATTTCAGTCCTGCAATTACGGCCTCATACTCGGCCTCATTGTTAGTCATTTCAGGGCACCGTATCGATCGGCGAATCACTTCGCCCATTGGGACTTCGAGTACGAGTCCCAGCCCGAATCCCGACGTATTGGATGTGCTTCCGGTGTAGAGGACCCAAAGGTCGGGTCGCCCAGGAGAAGCACGGAGTGCTTCTTGTTCGACCTTCGATAGTATTTTCAAAGTGAAGTCAGCGACGAAGTCGACGAGTACTTGTGATTTTATTGCAGTTCATAGTTGATATGTTATATCGTGTTCTCTCAATTCTATGGACCATTTAGCCAATCTACCTGACAGCTCGGGTCTATGCAGGATGCTCCTAAGGGGAAAAGTTATCACCACTTTTATGAGGTGACACTAAAAATATGGTCTAAGCTTTTGCGAAGCTATGACCAACGCCATAGCCAATTTTTTGAGGTGGGGATACCTCTTTTCGACGTCAATTAAAGTTTTGCTGATATAGTAAATCGAAGATTGCGTACCTTTGCTCTCACGGACCAAAATTGCGCTTACCGCGACTTCTGAGACGGCTATATAGACAAGGAGGCATTTGCCTGGTTCTGCCTTGGCGAGTAACGATGGTGAGGACAATAGGTTTTCAGTTTTCTCAGGGCATTGACACATTCCAAATTCCACTGGAGCCCGTTGTCTTTCTTCAGCACACTAAAAAACTTATGACACCTATCTGACGATCGTGAGATGAATCTTGACAGGATGGTTATCCGACTTGTTAGTTTTTGTACCTGCTTTTTGCTGGTCAACATTTTCGGTATTTCTTCAATAGATTTAATCTGATCCGATTGACCACGATGCCTCTTTGCGATACCAGGAAATCGAGGAACTTGCCCGAGGTTACACCGAAAGTGCATTTTTTGGGGTTTCGTTTCATGTCGTACTGCCTTAATATGTCGAAGGCTTCCTTCAGATGATTGATAGGATCTTCTTTCCTCTTAGACTTAACCAGCATTCGATGTAGACTTCCATTATTTTGCCGAGTTGGTCTTTGAACATCTTGATGACCAATCTCTGATATGTCGCTCCTACATTTTTTAGTCCGAACGGCATGACCTTATAGCAGTACGTTCCTTGGTGAGTGATGAAAGTAGTTTTCTCCTGGTCTTCTTCCTCCATGAGGATCTGGTTGTAACCCGAGTAGGCATCTAAGAAGGTTAGCAACTCGTGTCCTGCTGTTGCGTCGATGAGTTGGTTGATGTGTGGCAATGGAAAGGAATCTTTTAGGTAGGCCTTGTTTAGATATATGAAATCTACACATATCAGCCACTTTCCGTTTTTCTTCTTTACCATGACCATATTGGCTACCCACTGGGGATATTTTGACTCTCGGATGGAGCCGTTTGCAAGCAACTTTTCAACTTCTTTGCTGACGGCTTCATTGATTGCAGTGTTGAACTTCCTCCTTATTTGCCGCACTGGTAGGTAGAGGGGGTCAACATTCAGTTTGTGCGTGGCGATGTCTTTCGGGATACCTGGCATATCTGCATGGGAGAAGGCAAACAGATCGGCATTGTCATTTAAGAATTTATGAAACTTACCTGGTTCCGAGAGGTTGTGCCCGAAATAAGCCTTTTTGTGTTGTCGTTACTTTCTAGTAGGATGGGTTCGATATCCTCTATTGTCGACTCGGATACTTCCATGATGTCAGGATCCTTGATAACGTCTCTTCATTCGTGGAGCTTAATTCCTGACATCGTTGATTGCTAGGCTTTTACACTTGCCCCTTTTAGTTGTGGGTGTGGGTGCAATCTTGGGTGATACGATAGCATTCCTGTGTGGTGTGTTGTTTGCCCCGGATGCTGAATACTCCCCATGGAGTAGGAAACTTGATTACTTGATACAGACTGGACGGGACTGCTCGCATGGCATGTATCTACGGGCACCCTATGATGGCGTTGTAGGCTGTATCTTGGTCCATAACGTGAAACGTCATTTCCAGGGTGACTCCTCTAGCTAGGATGGATAGCACTATCTCTCCAGAAATCCGCTCGACTGCATTATTAAAACCTGTTCGTGTTATACAATGTGGTATTATTTTATCTTTGAGTCTCATATGTACGAGGACTTGAGGATGGATAATACACGTGCCACTCCCATCATCTACCATTATTCTTTTTACATCAGTATCTGTAGTACATAAAGTAATAACAAGAGCATCATAATGAGGGAAAGACAAACCGTCAGTATCTGACTTATCGAAGACGATACTATCTTTGAGGTCATCATACCGTTCATGAGTAATCGACCGTTTGAGTTTATGTGTGGTGATGAACTTTACATGATTGATTGATGTGTCGTCGCCCCCGCCGATGATCATCTGTATAGTGCGAGCGGGAGAAGGCAGTTTTGGAGGTCCCTGGGGTTATTCATGTCCCCGGGCAAAGTTATCCCATTCTCGATCGCTCAGCAATTCTTTCAGGTGTCCCTGATTCAGCATTCTCACTACCTCCTGACGTAGTCATATGCAATCTTCGGTTTTGTGACCCTTTTCCTGGTGAAATTCGCATAGGGCATTCAATTTCTGAGTGTTTGGGTCGGGCTTCATATTTTGCAGCCATTGTACCTCGGTACTGAGTTTCTCCAGTGCATACACTATTTCTGAAGGAGAGACACAAAAATTATGAGCAGATAGGAGCAAAGGCATACTTTTTCGTGTTGATTTGGCGCTGCATGTCGAGAAGGAGCATCTGTGTGCCGTAGAGGAGGTGGGATAGATGTCTTGATGTAGGGCTGATGCCTTTCTCGGTCGAGACAGGGTCCCGACTGATCTTTTTGACCGTCGTTTGCGACGATCTCTCCTTGCTTCGATTTGAACTAACGTCAATCGTTGGATCGGACCGTTGAGGTCGTCCTCATCGGCTCTTACTTCAGCGCATTATGCATTATGGATTTCTTCCCAAGTTGTTGGAGGGTATTTTATGAGCTTGCTTAATCATTTTCTGGTCGCTCTCGAACCGTTCCTATTTAGCCCGTTCTAGAAGGCTGCTACCGCCATTTCCTTTGACACATTTGGTAAGCTCATTCTTACCCTGTTGAACCGAGCTAAGAAGTCCCTAAGTCCCTCGCCGTGCATCTGCCTAACGGCAAATATGTTGTTTAGTCTAGCTTTTGCCTTTTTGGACCCTGCATGGGCGGTGACAAACTTGTCTGTCATTTCTTCAAATATTGCTATCGATCGTGCCGGTAGTTGGGAGTACCAGGTCATGGCTCCCCCTATTAAGGTTTCGCCGAAATTTTTTAGTAGCACTGATGGTACCTGTTCTTTCGATAGATCATTACCTTTTATGGCTGTAACGTAGTGGATGATATTATCTTCTGGATCGATGGTACCGTCGTATATCCTTAGGTAAGCTGGCATTTTGAAGGTCTTTGGAATGGCGTAGGGGGGCTGTAAGCACGTTATTTTTGCCCTATATGAGAATTACTCCCAAAAATTCAAAATAAAATAGTTTTTGGTCGTGTGTGATTTTTGTGGATTTTGTGTTATTTTTCTTTTATTGTTTGTATTTGTCTGTGCGTGTTTGTTTGTTTAAATTAATGAAAATACAAAATATGTCACATTTGCATTCTTAGGATTTAATTCTACAATTAGGAGTAATTAAGTTTGTTTTACAAAAATGAAAAATCACAAAAATATGTACTTTTGCATTTTTAGCATTTAATGTCAAATTGTGTGATTTTATTTCAATTGATGTTTAATTTTGTGTGATAATTATTATTA
>MU758779.1:0-16349 GCA_026770625.1 Nicotiana glauca
TTTTCTATACACTAATCAAACTAATTGCAATCAAAAATTATTTTTGTATTTTTATTTTGGAATTAACTGCTTGGGACAAAAATCACGTGCTCACAGTAGTAATCTTACCATAATTTGTGTTTTCATAACCTGCATGGTTTATATATGATTTTTGAAAATAAATGTATTACCGATGCTTTGAAATTGCATGTGGGACAAGTTCTTTACTTGATATCATACCGAATTAGTTTACTTGAGATGTTTACCGATTAAATAAAATATTTTCACCGTTACTATATATGTTTTACCGTTACTTGAGGCATGATTACTGTTACCGAAATAAAATTACAAGATTGGATAAGGAAGGATATGCCCTTTATTATTTTGAAAATGCTTTTGTACGAGTATTTACTATTTACAAGAAAGAGTATAAATAGGAGGAGACTTTGAAGGACCCCGTAGCTAACGACGGGTTCATTAGACCTGGTGCACCTTGCATTTACAGATTACCGATTACAGTTATAGCCCTCGCTAATGGGAAGGTAGAACTAGCATACAGTTACAGTTTTTCCTCGAGTAGGAACCTATAGTTATACTTGACTCCTTTTATGAAGGGGTCCACATAGTGATACAGATTACATGATCCTTTTTTGAAATCTCCCAAAATATAAGGATTTTCTATGACACAGTATTTACTGAGTTTATTACTGAATTGTTAAATTAATTTTGTTACAGGAAATACATGAAGAGATTGATTATTATAATTACCGTTTTAGAAAGAGCATTTTATTTTGTGATTATTATGCAAGCATGTTTCTGACTTGTCCCCAAATAAAAACAGTTGTGGTTACTCACTGAGCTAGCGACTCATTCCCCGCAATTTTTTTTACAGAGACAGCAGTTGACGCAAGCGAGGATTTCGTTAATTAGAGCGCACAGGTTAAAAATTCTTGGTGAGTCTCATACTTGTTCGCGTGGGCAGAGATTTTTATCAATTATTACGTTCTTTGTTTGAATTCTAAGAGTCGCTCCATAGTCATTCTTTTAGTGTCATGAGTATTATTTTGCTATTAGTCTTATGTTGAGTATCGATCTGTAGTATTAAAGTTGAAGATAATTAGTATTTCTGGTTGCTTGTGGGTTGATTAGCAATGGTGGAGACTTCTGTTTTGTTAAAATTGATAAGTTGTCCATTGTTATGTATAATATTAGGATGTTTGGTTGCTGATTAAGACAGGGAAATTTTTGGAATGGTCCAAAAACAGGGGAAACTCTCCCCAATTTTCTGTAAAATTACCGATAAGGCTTACTTAGGAGCACTTGCTCCTAAGCGCCAGTCACGATCCTAAATTGGGTCGTGATACTCACGGACAAACTTAGTAGAGTCTGAGGGATCGGTACAGAGAGGTCTGTATTTATCCCCAGAGGCTACAGAGTTTGGAAAAGTTTCCCATTTGTTCTTTCATATCGTGCTATTTGGTTTCTCAATGCTAATTGAATTTCTACTCTGTTCTTTCGCAGATGGCGAGAACACGCGCTTCCTCATATTCTGATCAGCAGTACGAGCCCCAGGCAGCTCGTGCTAGGGGCAGAGGATGAGGCCGTGCTAGAGGCCGAGGTAGGGGTAGATCTTAGCCCTGAGCAGCAACATCAGTGGCGGAGCCTCAGGTTGACTTTGACGAAGAAGTTCCGGCCCGAGCTGCAATAGTTCTGGTGGGCCCAGCTCAGTTCCAGAGGGGTTTATTGCTACCCTAGTTCTCCAGGATGCTCTAGTCTGATTGGTAGGCCTCATGGAGAGTGTCACCCGAGCAGGATTGCTTCATGTAGCACCAGCCACTTCTCAGGCTAGAGGAGGATCCCAGACTCTTGTTGCACTTACTCCGGAGCAGGTAACTCCCCAGGGTCAGGTTCCAGTGGTTCAGCCAGCTATGGCAGCTCAGCCGGGGGTAGTTGCTCAGATCGGCGATGGCGCGGCTATGTTCGCAGATGCTTTGTGGAGGCTGGACAGGTTCACCAAGCTCTTCACTACTACATTCTGCGGTGCTTGTTCTGAGGATCCCTAGAATTTCTTATATAGCTGCCACGAGGTTTTTCGGAACATGGGCATTGTTCAGTCCAATGGAGTTGATTTGGCTGCATTTCGCCTATCTGGATCTGCCAAGACTTGGTGGAGGGATTTCTGTTTAGCTAGACCAGTAGGGTCGCCATCTTTGACTTGGGATCAGTTTTCAGAGTTGTTCTAGGAGAAGTTTTTCCCCGTTACTCAGAGGGATGATTATCGGAGGCAGTTTGAGCGCCTCCAGCAGGGTTCTATGACGGTCACTCAGTATGAGACCAGGTTCATTGATCTAGCTCGCCATGCTCTTGTCATACTTCCCACTGAGAGAGAGAGAGAGAGAGGGTGAGGAGATTTATTGATGGTTTGATTCAGCCGATTTGTCTCCAGATAGCTAGGGAAACTGGTAGTGAGATCAACTTTCAGGAGGCGGCCAATGTAGCCTACTAAGTTGAGATGGTCCTGTCACAGGGAGGTGGTCACGGGGGAGACATGAGAGCCTGTCATTCCAGTAGATTCAGTGGTACATCGTCTGGAGGTAGAGATTCATCAGGTGGTTGTGGTTTTCAAGCACAATATTCTAATCAACATTCATTCAGTGTACCACCAGCTCCTATCAGTGCACCGCCACTTTAGAGTTTCCATGGAGGTTATTCAGGTCGCCAAGGCCAGCCATAGTTTCCTCAGCCACAGCGTTCGAAAGGATGTTATGAGTGCAGTGAGTATGGTCATATCAGGAGGGATCGCCCCAGATTGAGGGGTACTCAGTCGCAGCAGTAGGGTCCCCGTCCTATGATTCAGGCACTATATACTCCACAACCAGCGAGAGGTGGAGGTAGAGGTCATAGAGGTGGAGCTCAGACCACCGGGGGGCGGAGGTCAACTAGCAGCATATCGACCTAGGGATACAGTTCAGGGTGGTAGGGCCTAGCCCCATTGTTATGCTCTTCAGGCTAGGCCTGAGGCTGAGGCTTCAGATGCAGTCATCACAGGTATGGTTCTGGTTTGTGATCGAGATGCTTTGGTACTATTTGATCCAGGGTCTACGTATTCATATGTTTCATCTTATTTCGCACCATACTTAGTCATGCCTAGTGATGCTTTGGGTATTCCTATATATGTGTCTACACCGGTGGGTGACTCTATCATCATCGACCGAGTCCATTATTCGTGTATTGTAGTGATTGGGGGTCTTGAGACCCGTGTAGACTTGTTGCTCTTAGATATGGTTGACTTTGATATCATTTTGGGTATAGACTGGTTATCACCCTATCAAGCTATCTTGGACTGCCATGCTAAGACTGTGACCTTAGCGTTGCCAGAGATGCCTCGTTTAGAGTGGAGAGGCACTTCAAGTTATTCTATCTGCAATGTCATTTCGTACGTGAAGGCTCAACGCATGGTCAAGAAGAGGTGTCTAGCCTATTTGGCCTATGTTCGTGATTCTAGTGCTGAGGTCCTTCCTATAGATTCTCTGCCTATTGTCTGGGAGTTTCCAGATGTTTTCCCTTCAGACCTGTCGGGTATGCCACCCGACAGGGACATCAATTTCTGTATTGATTTGGATCCGGGCACCCACCCCATTTCTATCCCGCCATATCGTATGGCCCCGCCGGAGCTGAAGGAGTTAAAGGACCAGTTACAGGATTTGCTAGAGAAGGGTTTCATTAGACCCAGTGTTTCGCCTTGGGGCTCGCCAGTGTTATTTGTCAAGAAGAAGGACAGATCGATGAGGATGTGCATAAATTACCAGCAATTGAACAAAGTAACGATTAATAATAAGTATCCACTGCCAAGGATTGATGATTTGTTTGACCAGCTTTAGGGTGCTAGGGTATTCTCCAAGATTGACTTGCGATCTGGCTACAATCAGTTGAGGATTAGGGCATCCGATGTCCCTAAGACAGCTTTCCGCACTCAGTGTGGGCAATATGAGTTCGTGGTCATATCATTTGGGTTGACCAATGCCCCGGCAGCATTTATGGAGTTGATGAACTGAGTGTTCAGGCCATATTTGGATATGTTCGTGATAGTCTTTATTGATGATATTTTGGTATGCCCCCGCAGCCAGGAGGAGCATGAGCATCACTTTAGAGTGGTTATTCAGACTCTGAGGGATAGCCAGTTATATGCCAAGTTCTACAAGTGTGAGTTCTGGCTGAGTTCAGTAGCATTTCTGGGTCACGTTGTATCAGCAAAGGGTATTCAGGTGGACCCGAAGAAGATTGAAGCAGTCAAGAACTGGCCTAGACCAGCATTAGGTACAGAGATTCGGAGTTTCTTGAGATTGACAGGCTACTACCGCCGGTTTGTGGAGGGGTTTTAATCTATTGCAGCCCCGATGACCAGGTTGACCAGAAGGGTGCCCAGTTCAGATGGTCAGACGAGTGTGAGGCGAGCTTTCAGAAGCTCAAGACAGCTTTGATTATGGCATCGGTGTTGGTTTTGCCCATAGGATCAGGGCCTTATACTGTTTATTGTGATGCTTCCTGTATTGGGCTTGGTGCAGTATTGATGCAGGATGGCAAGGTTATTGCCTATTCTTCGAGGCAGTTGAAGATTCATGAGAATAACTATCCAGTGCATGATTTAGAGTTGGCAGCTATTGTTCACGCCTTGAAGATTTTGAGGCACTATTTGTATGGCGTGGCATGTGAAGTGTTCACTGATCACAAGAGCATTCAGTACTTTTTTAAGCAAAACGAATTGAATTTGAGGCAGAGAAGGTGGTTGGAGTTGTTGAAGAACTAGGATGTCACTATTTTATATCATTCGCCCGATGCTTTGAGTAGAAAGTCAGCCAGTATGGGCAGTCTTGCTTATATTCTAGTTAGTCAGAGGCTGCTTGCTTTGGATGTTCAGGCTTTGGCCAATCAGTTCGTGAGATAGGATGTTTCTGAGCCCAGTCGTGTGTTGGCTTGCATGGTCGCTCGTTCTTTATTATTCAAGCATATCCGTGATTGGCAGTTTGATGATCCCCATTTGTGTGTCCTTAGATATCACGACCTGAATTTCCCACCATCAGGAGTCATGATGGCGCCTACTAATAGGAGCTAGGCAAGCCAATTAATTTAATACTTCTCTTAACAACATCAACAATACAAAGAAAAATGAGACAGTTACTATAAAAGCGGAATTCTCAAAACATAAATAACTGAAACCAAGTGTGGAAGCTTAACAAATCCTCTACCTAAGACTGGAGTCACTAACTCATGAACTTCTACAGAATGCTAAATACAAAGTCTGAATAAAAATACAGTACTGTCTGATCTGACACAAAGGAAATCAAACGAAAAATAAAGATAAGGGAGACTCCGGGCCATGCAGATGTCAACAAGGATACTGCGGAAATCTCTGGATTGAAGTCAGCTCCCAATGCTCCTACTACTGTCCAAAAGCTCCTGCTTCGGTACTGTGATCTGTGCAAAAAGATGCACAGAGTATAGCATCAGCACAACCGACCCCATGTGCTGGTAAGTGCTTGGCCTAACCTCGGCGAAGTAGTGACGAGGCTAGACAGGACTACCAATCAACCTGTACAGATATATATATATATACAAGTACTACAAAATAACAGTGGAAAACAATAATTAAGGCTGGGAGGGGAACATGCTTTTGGGGATAACAGATAAAATTGAACGGTAGGAATAAATAAGGAAGAACTACAACTGATCCCTTCTATCACAAAATACGTGTCGGTGTACCACACGATCCCATTCCATGATATATATAAGTGGTCGGCGTGCCACACGATCCTATTTTCATAATATATAAGTGGTCGGCATTCCACACGATCCCATTTCATAATATATAAGTGGTCGGCGTGCCACACGATCCCATTTTTATAATATGTAAGTGGTCGACGTGCCACACGATCCCATTTCATATTATATAATGGCTTCCCGGCAGGGGAACAAGTATCAATTCAACTATCCCGGCAAGGGAGAATATAATTAAACAGTTAATTCCCGGCAAGGGAGCAATAACAATAACTTACACATCCCGGCAAGGGAGATAATCAATATACTTAAACAGCCCGGCAAGGGAATAATCACATCTCTTTCATTATCTTCCATTTCTTACTCAATAGTTATTTTATTATTCGAGCCAATGCTCCCAAGAGTTTACAACTCATAATTATTTCTCATACTCTTCACATTACATAGAAACCATCAATTAAACATGGAAAAGTCACAACAAAACTAGAATAAGTACAAGTAAAGACTCACGGTCATGCTAGACACCAGTGTATAGATACTCGTCACCATGCCTATACACTGTACTCATCATTTAGCAATTAGAAAATAATACTCTAATCCTATTTCCTCAAGCCAAAGTTAGATCAAACACTTACCTCGAATGCCCCAAACTCAACTCAAGCCTCTAGTATAGCTTTACCCCTCGAATTTGACTTTAACTCAGTCAAATCTAAGAAATAATGACTTTACAATATTAATAATAGCAAACAAACTAAACCCAATGCCTAAATATGAATTTCTAAGCTTGCTGCCCAAAATTCCAAAAATCAACCCCAGGCCCGCTTGGTCAAAACA
Organism: Nicotiana glauca; assembly: GCA_026770625.1. Classification (NCBI taxonomy): domain Eukaryota; kingdom Viridiplantae; phylum Streptophyta; class Magnoliopsida; order Solanales; family Solanaceae; genus Nicotiana; species Nicotiana glauca. Next base: position 6,589 of record MU758779.1, read on the forward strand.
CGAGGTTCGAACCAATTCCATGTTACCCATTCCCCCATGAGCCCGGATATACAATTTGTTTTCAAATTCGACCCCAAAACGAGGTCTAAATCAAAGAAGATTGAAAATCCCTAACTCTACCCTTTCCCCCCAATTTCAATCCTAGATTACATGATTTAGGTTTAGAAACTCATTAATTAATGAAGGAAGATGAAGGAAATGAGTGGGAATTTACTTACCCAAGAAGCTTAAAGAAGTGCACAAAAATTCGCTCAAGAGCTGTGGAGAAGAAGAACTCGTGTGAAATTTGGGAATAATCCTGTCACTAGTCTGTTTTTGAACTTTAAAATCACTAGGAAAAAATTCCCTTCGCATTCGCGAAAAGGGGGCCGCGTTCGCGAAGGGTAAGCTGGGCAAGTCATCGCGATCGCGTGGAGGCAAACGCAAGCACGTAGAAGGAAAATGCTGGGGTTCGAAATTTGTTCTATGCGAACGCGATACATGGTTCGCGAATGTGATGTAGGGAGGATTAAAACAACGCGAACACGGGGATTGAGCCGCGAACACGAAGAAGGGAAAACCCAAAGGTACGCGAACGGGGGCTGAAGGCCGTGATCGCGAAGAACAAAAGTCCTGTGCAAGAATTGCAAAAAATCTGATCCTTTTTCCTAAGTTCAAAACACCCCGAACCACCTCCGAATCACTCCCGAGACCTCGGGGCTCCTAACCAACCACACACACTAACTCAACCACATCCTACGAACTTAACCGTGTGATCAAATCACCAATATATCATCAAGAATGAGGAATCAAACCTCAAAATCATCATTTTTTCTTCAAACTTCTTAAATTTCCAACTTTTGATATTTAGGTTTGAAACACGTCTAACGACGTCCGATTTCGATCAAATTGCACAGAAACATCTTAAACCATATATAAGATTTGTATCGGATGCCAGAACCAAAATACGGGACCGATACCAATACTTTCTAATCCATTTTCATTTCAAATTTTCATATTCATTTAAGAAAAACAATTTCTTTCAAAAATTCATTTCTCGGGCTCGGGACCTTGGATTTCGATTATGCCCGAGTCCCATATTTTCCTACGGACCCTCCGGGACTATCAAACCATGGGTCCGATTCCGTTTACCCAAAATGTTGACCAAAGTCAACTTTAATCATATTAATATCAAAATTCATCAAATATTTCACAGAATTCATGTTTAAGCTTTCTGGCTACGTGCCCGGACTGCGCACACAAATCGAGGTAACTAAAAATAAGGTTTTCAAGGCCTCAGAAGCACAGAATGAATGAGAAAACTAGTGATGACCCTTTGGGTCGTCACATTAGAGACGCGATGCAGCGTGGAGGTGCCCAACAAGTTACCTTAGGTGATGATGGAGTTTTCAGATTGCAAGGCCAAGTGTATGTGCCTAATGTGGAAGGACTTCAAGAGTTGATATTGGGGAGGCTCATAGTTCCCGGTACTCTATTCACCCGGGCGCCGTGAAGATATATCAAGATTTGCGGCAGCATTATTGGTGGCGTAGAATAAAGAAGGATATTGTTGTGTATGTGGCTCGGTGTTTGAATTGTCAGCAGGTTAAGTATGAGCATCAGAGGCCTGGTGGTTTGTTTCAGAGGATTGAGCTTCCCGAGTGGAAGTGGGAGGGGATCACTATGGACTTCGTTACCGGACTTCCGTTAACTCGGAAAAAGTTCGGTGCAGTTTGGGTCATTATGGATAGGCTGACCAAGTCAGCGCATTTCATTCATGTGGCAGTCTCCTATTCATCCGAGAGATTAGCTGAGATTTATATCCGGGAGATTGTTCGCCTTCATGGTGTGCCGGCATCTATCATTTCGGACCGGGGTACGCAGTTTACCTCGCGCTTCTGGAGAGCAGTTCAGTGAGAGTTAGGCATACGGGTTGAGTTGAGCACAGTATTTCATCCCCAGACGGACAGTCAGTTCGAGCAGACTATTCAAATTTTGGAGGATATGCTTCAAGCTTGTGTTATTAACTTTGGAGGTTCGTGGGATCAGTTCTTGCATTTGGCAAAGTTTGCCTACAACAACAGCTACCAGCCAAGCATCCAGATGGCTCCTTATGAGGCTTTATATGGTAGGCGGTGTCGGTCTCCGATTGGATGGTTTGAGTTGGGAGAGGCTCGGTTGATAGGTGCGGATTTGGTTCAGGAGGCCTTGGACAAGGTCAAGACCATTCAGGATAGGCTTCGTTCAGCTTAGTCAAGGCAAAAGAGCTATGCATATCGTAAGTTTCGAGATGTAGCGTTCATGGTTGGTGAGTGGGTGTTGCTCTGAGTGTCGCCTATGAAGGGCGTGATGAGATTTGGGAAGAAGGGCAAGCTTAGCCCTTGGTTCATTGGTCCGTTTGAGATTCTTGATCGAGTGGGAGAGGTGGCTTATAGACTTGCATTGCTGCCTAGATTATCAGCCGTGCATTCAGTTTTTCATGAATCCATGCTTCAGAGGTATAACGGCAATCCAGCCCACATGTTAGACCTCAGCACGGTCCGGTTGGACAAGGATCTGTCTTATGAGGAGGAGCCGGTAACTATTCTGGACCGATAGGTTTGTCAGTTGAGATCTAAGAGTTTTCCCTCTATTCGTGTTTAGTGGAGAGGTCAGCCCCCAGAGGCATCTACTTGGGAGTCCGAGTCTGATATGCGGAGTCATTATCCTCATCTTTTTCCAGACTCAGTTACTTCTTTCTTTTGTCCGTTCGAGGACGAACGTTTGCATTAAAGGTGGAGAATGTGATGACCCAAAGGGTCATCACACTTTTCCTTAATCTTTTTATGCTTCTGAGGCCTTGAAAACATCATTTGGGGTTGCCTCGATTTGTGTGCGTAGTCCGAGCGCATAGCAGGAAAGCTTAAATATGAATTCTATGTGAAAAATGCTAAATTTTGATATTAATATAAATAAATTTGACTTTGGTCAATATTTTAGATAAACGGACCCGGAGCCATGATTTGACAGTGCCGGAGGGTCCGTAGGAAAATGTGGGACTTGTGTGTATGCTTGAAATCGAATTCCGAGGTCGCAAGCCCGAGAAATGAATTTTTGTGTGAAATTGTTTCTGCAAATAATTAAGGAAATTGGAAATGAAATTTGATTAAAAGACTATGGTATCGGGCTGGTATTTTGGTTCTGACGCCCCGTACATGTCTTATATATGGTTTAAGCGCTTCCTGTGAAATTTGGTAGAAAACGGACATCGTTTGACGTGTTTCGAACCTAAAATGGAAATTTGATGATTTATGAAAACTTAGAAGAAATTATGAATTTTGAGGTTTAATTCGATGTATATGATGTTATTTTGGCGAATTGATCGCACGCATAAGTCCGTAGGATGTTTTTAAGGTTGTGTGCGCATTTGGTTTGGAGCCCCGAGGGCTCGGGTGAGTTTTGGATAGGCGTCGGAGTGCATTTTAAGCTTAGGAAAAATCTGGTATGAATAGGCCTACAGGCTTCGCATTTTCGAAGCCTGGTTCACAAATGCGAACTCGCAAATGCGAAGGCTGGTCCGCAAATGCGAAACCAGCTCAGGCCTGACAAGGATCGCAAATGCGATATTACTCTTTGCAAATGCGAAGGTCCAGGGTTCGCAAATGCGAGACCTTTTTCGCAAATGCGAAGGTCCCCTGATATTCCTGGCTTCGCAAATGCGAAACAAAGTTCGCAATTCCCATATTTTTGTCGGGGTTCGCAATTGCGGACCCCAGTTTGCAAATGCGATTTCTGAGACCCATCAATTTCATATTTAGTCGAATTTTAAGTCATTTTTTACCCCACTTTCAAAATAAATACAACTCCTTGGGCGATTTTTCGAGAACAAGTTTCATTCCAAATTATTTGTAAGTCGATTTTTACTCAATTTTTTCAATCATTAACATCATTTAACATATTTTCCACTTAAAATCAATAATTTTTATTCTAGGTTTTTTAAAATTGGGGATTTAGACCTCAATTTGAGATCCGATTTCAAAACAAATTACATATTTGAGTTTGTGGGGGAGTGGGTAACCGGATTTTGGTTCGAACCTCGGGTTTTGACCACGTGGGCCGGGGGCAATTTTGGGAAAAAACTTGAAAAATTTATTTTTATGCATTCAAAGTGATTCATTTAGTGTTTATTAAAGTAATTGAGCAAGTTGTAACTAGATTCGAGCGAAATGGAGGTAAAATCGTGAGGTAAAGTGATAGTTGGGTTTGAGTGGAATTCAAGGCATCGAGGTAAGTGTTTGGTTTAACCCTAGCTTGAGGGAATAGGTGTTGAATCTTGTTTTCTACTTGCTAATTGATCGAGTACGATGTATGGGCATGGTGACGAGTTTCTATACATTGGTGTCTACCATGACCGTGAATCCTTATTTGCCGATAGTTTGGTTGTTGTTATGCCTTCCATGCTTAATTGATGGCTTCTATTTGTTGTAAAGACCTTGTGACCTTGGAACTTCGTGGAGCATTGACTCGGTTTTGAAATATAAATTGTGAAGGTATATGAGATAAGTAACTCCTTGGAACTTAGCTCAAGTGATAGTGTGAATTATGAGATGAAAGCGAAAGAAGGAGAAGAGTTAATGATTTATTCCCTTGCCGGGACTTCCATTCTTGTTTTATTATTTCCCTTGCCCTTGTTTGTGATTGTTGATTGGGTGAGGAAGAGTGTTAAAGCACGAAGGGTGATGCCGTATATTGAATGATAGTTGTGGATCGGGTTGCGCACCACAACAATATTAAATGATATGGATCGGGTTGCCGCCGCAACAGTGTTGAAATATATTGGGATCGGATTGTGCCGCTGCAATAATTATTGATACAAGTGTGTTTATTCTAGATATGAGTTTCTAGTCCGCAGTAAAATTTCAAGCTACCCTTAGATTGTTATTCTGGACTTACTATCAATATTGTTATCTCCCCACAGTAAGCTCCCCCTCCCATATTGTTTACTTGTCTTGTACTTTCGATTCCGATGTATATATATAATTGTACAGGTTTATGTGGTAGTCCAATCTAGCCTCGCCACTACTTCGCCGGGGTTAGGCTAGACACTTACCAGCACATGGCTTCGGTTGTGCTGATGCATACTCTGTGCTATTTGCACAGGTCCAGGTTTCGAGCAGTAGCAACAGCATTAGTACGAAAGCAGGCTTTCAGTCCAGCGAGACCCGAGGTAGCCTTGCAGGCGTCCGCAAGCCCGGCATCTCCCTTATTATCTATTTTTAGTCTGTTGCCTCCTTGTATTCTAGACAAACAGCTTATGTGTTCTTTCAGACATTTGTAATTAGTATTTCTTAGCAGTTCGTGAGCATTGTGACACCAGTCTTGGGTAGAGGCTTATATTGACTATTCCGCATTTTGGATTCAGTTTCTATAATTAAGACTTCCGCTACTATTTAATTTCGTTATTTTTATATTGTTGCCATAAATTGTTAAAAAGGATTATGTTGTAAACGAAAGGTAATTAAATTTGGCTCGCCTAACTTCTACGAGTAGGCGCCATCACGACTCCCGATGGTAGAAAATTCGGGTCGTGATAATATTAGTTTGTTAGTACTAGTAATTTTCTGAAAATGACACACAATGTAAATTATAAAAAAATATATTCTAAGATATCATTATCTTATAATCTATGTATTGGAGTTGAATTTTTTTTTTTAAATCGATGAAATCAGCTTCCAAATTTTTATACTCTACAAAGATAAAAGAGAAGAAGAAATTCGTTGTCATCTCTATTTTCTAGTTCTTAGATTTTCCATACACTTTTTTTCTAAATTTATTTTCTTTTATTTTATTTTTTATTTATTTCTCTCTTTTGTAACAAAAAATTAATTTATTTCGCTATAAAAGGATAATTTTCTTATAGAAATTGTATATCATATTTTTACCCTTTGATTAAAATTATTTCATATTTTTCTTTTGGCTTTATCTAATCAACCTAAATATGTGTTCATCCAACCACTTAAATTAAAAAATTAAAGGATATGTAATTTATATATAATCCATATATATTACGTGTATAATCATGTATTGTCAGTATATCATCTATGTATATCAGCTATAAAAAATCAATGATAAATCTGGTCGGATATTTATGTAAATATTTCATAAGATTTTGGTTACTTGATTTCATCCATGATATAAATTCTATTATAATAATTTAAAATTATTCTACTAAAATTCAAAAATATCTTATCATATTATTTTTAAAATTACATTATATTTTTTTTTTAAAAAAATTACATTTTGAAATAAGTTTTTTATATTTAAAAAAAATAATATTTGGCGTCATACCATTTATTTTTAAAATATACTTTTTGTTACACTTGAAAATTGATATAGAAACTACCAATTAGAAACCATATTCATCTTGTTGAAATTCGAGAAACCTTTCACATAATTTAATGATTCAAAACTAATATTCTTCAACGAAAAAAATATTATACCCCTGCAATGATGGCTTGACTGTAGCTAAATAAAAATATTTCAAATTATACCCTTCAATTCCTAAAAGGTGCTAAATTAAAATTAGTGATAGTAATTGTATAACCAATATTTTATTTTATTTTTATGTCCATTTATACAATTTGACTCTTCAAACAAACATTCTTCAAACAGAAAAAGAAAAATAACTTTTTTTGAATATTAACACATTATTGTGATGTTTCTTTCTATGCCATGTAGGTTTACTTCATTATATATGTAAGTAAACTTTTATTTATTTTAATAAACATAGACATGTACCCTCTATATTATATTTATTTTCAAAGAAATATTTTTAAAAACTATAATTATAAGGTTTAGAATGTGAAAGAGTTTTGCCAGAGGTAAAGTAGTATTTAAATAATTATAAAAAATTAACAAAAGTTCTTAACATAATTGCATATGATCATTAACTGAATTAAGCATGATAACATGATAACAAAAGATAAATTTTTTTTTATTTTTATTTTAATTCAAATTTCAAAACTTTATCTATAAAATTCAAAATCAATTTTATATATATATATATATATATATATATATATATATATATATATATATATATTTGTATTTGACTAAAATAATCAAATATAAAATAAAGTTACTATACATTATTAACATTTATTAGCTTGCCACTTGGCTGTACTAAAATGCTAATTATATTTGGTAACTTTATTTCTTTAATATATATATATATATATATATATTCCAAATCTTTTTCTCCGTTATTTCTCTTTTTAAATAAAAAGAATAAGAAAAATTTCTGAACTCTTCCCTCCCTTTGTTCCCCGCCACTATACCCTCCCCCTCTCCCCTAACATTCTGTTTGGATCATTGTTACCTGTCGTTTTATATGTACTGTATTGTACTGTATCGTATTGTATTGTACCGTATCGTTTTATGAATACAATGTTTGAATAGATTGTATTGTTTGTCATTGTTAAATAACATTTTGCTGTTTGATTTAACTGTATCGTACTGTACTGTAACTGATAAGTTCACTAAATACCTTCAATTATTTAAATATTAAATTTATCAAAAATTATAGATAAAATAATTTTTTAAAAATAAAACAGAAGAAGGCAAAACACCTTAAGAAAGCAGAACAGAAGAAGGCAAAGCAAAGGAGCACAACTAATTAGAATTGAGTTAAAAGCAAATTAGGAGAAAAAGTAAAATAGAAGGCGGCAAAATACCTTTAACGTTAGCTTCAGAAGTACTGGAAAAAAATAAAGTAGGTTAGAAGTTGGAGATTTAGAGTTAAAATAGAAAAAAGGTAAAGGGTAAAATAGAATTGTGGAGTAATAAGTTAGGGCATAAAAGAAAAATAGAAAACGATCCCACCACACCAAATCGGTTGTTTCAAAAAAGGGGACTTTTCATTGTAACGAAACAATAGATTTAACAACACAATACAATCAATTTTAATGAAATAATAAAAATAAATATTATTTTGGGATAACAATACAATACGATACAATAAGGAACAACCATCCAAACAAGCCGTAAGAAATCCCTCTTTTTCTTCTGAAGTGACCATTGAAATGTTTTGACAAAATTACTTTCATTGTTAGTTGGTCCAACATTCTAATAAAATTTGGTCTATATTTGTCCTTCTTACCCGGTATGGCCCAGTTTCTATAATATTGAAAATTTATTTTCACAGATTAGCTACATTGTTGCCTCCACTCTTTTCTTTATACAAAGAAAACTTTTTCATTCCCAACTTCTCTTGGGATAATAGCCCACTTTCGGCCGCCTAACCCATAGACGCCTAAACTTCATAATATCTGAAACTAAGTACAAAACTATGTTTCAGATTTTCTCCCCACTCCACTTTCTTTTTCATTTTCAATCTCTTGCTTTTTCTCTCTCTTTTTTTTCTCTCTCTAGCAAAATAGTCGAGTTCTTCTTCAGATTTCCTTGCTCCGTTCATCTGTATCTTCCTCTTTAATAAAATAATATTGTTAAATAATCCACACCGGATCTATCTCTTATGGTCTTTTTCTTTTCGATTCGGTGCTCGCTGAAGCTTATTCCGACTTTCACATTAGAGGATCCTTTTCTTCTTCTTCTTCTTCTTCTTCTTCTTCTTCTTCTTCTTCTTCTTATACGCAAGTATACAAGATTATACATAGTTATAACCATGTATATTTGTGTGTATTCTCATAGCTATAAAGAATTATCCATGATTATGCACAAGTATACAACATAGATAATTGTAAATAAATTGCCTTCAAATAGTGTGTATTATTATATATTTATGTATAATTAATGTATAACTATGTATAACAATGTATATAAGGTGTTTAATAATGTAAATTTTTATTTTTTCCAGTAAAATAAGAATTTTCCTTACAAAACTTTAAATCTTGCAAAAAAAATATAAAAATAAAATTATAGACTCTAAGGATGAATATACATTTATTTTTACTTCAACTTCCTGATATTGTGAAGTTTAGAAAATACTAAACAGAGGAAAGTAAAAAATAAATAATAATGAAAATGGAAAAGGGGAAAAGATAAAAATGAAAGAAAAAAGTAAAATCTGATTTAGGCATGATTTTAGGTGTAGTTGACGAAGTTGTGGGTTAGGCGGCTAAAAATTATTTATGGGCTACTAGATGAAAACTGTATTTGTGGGTTAGGCAGTTGAAAAGTGCTTTCTCCAAGTGTATTTATGTGAAATTATCTCAATTTTTTTCTCTATTTCTTACTTGCTTCCACGTTGGTGCCCACCGCCATGGAAAAACAAATAATCAAGCTCGCTTTCTTTTTCTTCTTCATTCTTTTTATTTTTCTAACATGGCACGATTTTAGATTTCCGAGTACATAGATCTTAATAGGAACGTGTAGAGGTCGAGCATCAAAGTTGTAGGCTAGGGGATAGTTCATAGTTTTTCCTCTTTGTACCGGGTAGTCTGATAGAGTTTTGTCTATGTTTGTTAGCGGTCTATATTATTTTCACATTATTTTGTTGTCACGACCCAAAATCCACTAAGGGTCGTAGTGGTGCAGGACACCTCTGTCAGGCCAGCTAACTAACTCATCAATAAATTTCCCTTTTAATATTTTTGAAAATCTACGGTTTTTCCTTATGTTTCACATATAATAAGATCATTTTCTTGAATTCAAACTTAAATAAAACCAATTGGTACAAAGATTTACCGAAACCATCCCAGAAACCCGGTGTCACAAGTGCATGAGCAACTACTGATAAAGACATAAAATACAACACAGCATCCGTCCGGAATACAATGGACAGA
>MU758781.1:4081-22451 GCA_026770625.1 Nicotiana glauca
GAACATACTGACAATTCTAAAATCACGAGGCAGACCTAATCGAACCCTTGAAATACTCAAATCAACGCTAAATCTTGCAATCACCCCCTAAAATCATATGGATCAAACTATTGAACTTCAAGTTCTTAATTTTCCTCTAACGGGTCAAAATGCCCTTAAACTACTCATATTGGCACCAAATTTTAAGAGCAAGTCTTAAACAATATTTCGGACCTGTATCAAGCTTTGGAAACAAAATCCGACCCTGATACCTAGGGAATCAAGGATTACTTAGTTTCTCTAATTCTTTAAAACTTCAATTAAACAATTTTAAATAAAAATTCATTACTCGGGCTAGGGACCTCGGAATTCGATTCCGGTCATACACCTAGGTCCCATATTTTCCCACGGACCCTTCGAGATTGTCAAATCATGAATCCGGGTCTGCTTTCCTAAAAAGTTCATCGAAGTCAAACTTGGTCTTTTAAGAAAATTTTAAAGAAGTAAATGGACATATTTTACTCAAAACTCTTCCAACCCCCGAACCAACCGTCCCCGCAAGTTGTAAATTAGCTAAAGCAAGCGCGGGAAGTTTTATTTAAGGGAATGAGGTTCTAAAATAAAAAACGACCAGTCCGGTCGTTACAATTACGATGCCGTCAGTCTGGAAGGGTACATATGCAAGATGTTGACAAAGAAGATGAAGACAGTGATGATTATGGAGAATGAAAATTGCTATTTATTTCTTGGGGATGTATGTTGAATTATTGTATTAAATCTTTAATACTAAATATCAATTAGATTTAACCTCATTAGAAACATAAATTTATTTCATAAATTTTGCAAACTGAACATTTATAGACATTTAGTATAACAAAAATACCACAAAAAACATTGTTTATCCTTGATAATGGGACACATTGGATGAACTATCACCTGGAGCTGAATTACCAGCGCTTCCCGTAGAAGGACATTTATGGCGGTAGTGTCCTGTTTGGGAACATATGCCATATTTATGCGCATAAACAATATCACCAACATCTATTTCATTCCGTATTCGTGTTCTTTTTTCACTTGCCATTGACACACTTAATCATTGTTACACACCATTTTAAATGGTTTCGTGGGACAATAATGCTCAAAACCCACTGGCTTCAACTGTTCACTATAGGTGTTTAAGTATGCAATACTATATTCTTTATCAACTTACCTCGTTACCGCAAAACCTGTATGTTCAAAGCACTTCATGGCATGTTAGCATGAAAAGTGATAGATTGACCATTTTTCACATGAACACAATCTTTCGGCTTCATTAACGGTGTGTGTATTATTCCCACGATTGTGATGCAGACCAGTGCAAACTGCAATACTATTTCGCTAATTGAAATACTACAAAAATGAATGTCACTGCGCTCGCTTCCAATATTTCTCCAATCGTTTCATTGGATGTGGAATAAATTCAACACCTCTTTCCATCAATGATGATGCACCTCTAAATATTTCAACAAACCTCTCCGAGATCTACTTGAATGACATCCGCACTATGGCATTGGCAGGAAATCCATGTGTAAACTTCAATAACCCATTGAAAGATTCTAACATATTTGTAGTCAGAATTCCCCATCTTCTACCACCATCCTTATGAAAAGTCTACTTGTCAAGCTCATGTCGCATCACCCGTTGATAGGCTTCTTGGTCTTTCTGCCAAATCAATTCCATTCGCCTCCTGAATTTACACTCTTGGTGATATGTTGCAGCCATCTACATTAAATCATGTAAGTCCTTGTTTAGATAAGCCCTCTGGAAGTTGGCCTTCAAGTGCCTAACATAGTAACGGTTGTAGGCATATGGTTCATTCCATGCACACAAATTCTATACAGAATTTAAAATACCACCATGCCGATAAGATACTAGACAAATACCTGAATGGTGTTTGACAACGTGCTCTTTGAAGTGGTTCAAACACAATATCCACGTCTCTTGGATTTCATTGCCACAAATAGCAAATGCTAGGGGAAATATACTTCCATCAGCATCTACTGCAACGACGCTCAACAACTTAATATCATACTTTCCATAGACATGAGTGTCGTCTATGGATATTAGTGGCTGACAATGGACATAACCATCAATGGCTAGTTTAATTGCCCAGAGTACATATCTTAATATGCATTATGGTACTCCCCGACTTTGCTCAAGATTCCATTCAACAACAGTCCCAAGGTTAAAGTGTTGCAATGCAGCCATGTACCTGGGTAGAGCGGAAAAGGACTTATCCCCATTACCATAAACAATTTCAAATCACATTTACGCCCGAGAAATACCTTTATTTTGGTAATGGTACATCCATATATCTGGTGGATAGATGTTATACACTCTTTGATCTTGTACCTTATGGACGCTTCAACATGTGAAATCAAGTCAACATTCATTAAAATGATTCCTAGTGAATGTGCTCATTTCACAAGTGTATGTGCCAGTGTATTTCCCCATAATCCACATATTTGTTTTAAACTTTCTCGTAGGAAGCATCCAGTTACAACCTTGAAACCATCTATGACAAATAACCTTGTATACATCTGGATATGACTCATGAACCACGATCTCAAGACACTCTTTTATGATGTACATTCGCACTATCATGCTTAGGCACGTTTTATCATCAAAAAGCATGCCCTTTGACAGTGTCGTTGCTTTAGATTCATCCCACATTGCTGATCGAATTTCGTCAAGATCCCTTGTGAGGGCATCTACATCCTACATACTTGGAAACTGCTCAAGATAGGGAATCACCCTTGAATGAAATGACACATGTGACTCGTACACTCTTGGTCTAATGGGAGGTGGAACATGCTCCTCATCAAATCACGTTCATCATTCTTGTCCTTATCATTGTCACCCTCGTCAGGAAAGGGTGTGTCATCTCAAGACTCATTAGATTGTTATCATTATCACTATTATCTTCCAGACTCAGCACATCTGCCAAATCCTAAATAAATATGTCATCTTCGGGCAATTGACTTAGGCCCGGACATTCAAGTTGCTCGTTTCACTACATGACCAATAAGATAATGAGTTTCTCAAATTCATCAAAACATTACATATAAATTTTATGACTTAACTTACAAATCATAATGTATTGGTATCCCATGATGCACATTATCATGTTGCTGATGACTCCCGGATAGACAACTATGATCCAACACCCCAAAACTAGGTATATTCCAACTGTCTGTTGGTTCATAACTTGTAAAGTTCATATCTAGCCAGTACCTCTTGTGGAATATATAAGTGTTAATAAAATTCAATAGATAAAAATAAATATCGAAACATAAAGGAAAATTGAAATTTACCACTCGGCTTGTAGATTATGTAAACTTGGGAAGAAATGATGTCGTCGCTCCTCATTCGCCCATAGAGATAAGTTTAGTTCTGGTCAAACTCTTTCACCTGAAACTTGTTCGGATATAACGACTCCAAAAAAATCACCCGATGAATGTGGGATATCCCTATTTTGCGGAACCTCATTATTGCAAACGTCATCAGCCTTCATGTATATTTCCAACATTTTTATCACAAGAAGTTCCCGGTGTTCATCCGAAGTCCTCAAAAAATTTGTCATAGTTTCATCGTCTTCAATGTAAAACTCAGCATAACAAGCAACCCTTGCAGAGTAACAGAAAATGAATTATCTTTCGGTTACTTAATATCAACTGAACATTTGCTCACACTCATTTTTGATTGCAGCATCAGACGACTTAGCCTTAGGCTTGGCTGGGAAAGCATAATATCGGTACTGTGCTCCACCACTCTGAACTACGTCCTTGGGATGGCCTCCACCTCTGACAGCCTGACCTCCACCTCTAACAGTCTGACTTCTACCTCTGGCTGTCTAAACCCTACCTCTGGCTGGCTGAGTAGGCAGTGTAGCAACCGATGCTGGAACCATGGCATGAGAACCTTGCTATTGTGAGTTGCACGATGCTCGAGGGCAAAACCTAGAAAAGTGCCTCCGGTCACCACAAGTATTAAAGACATTGGCTACTGTGGCGGTTAACCTTGAAACTAACCTTGTCAACCTGAGTTATCATCCTGAAAACTCTGGAAAGAAGGTGCACTAATAGGAGCTGGTGGTGCACTGTAGGCTAGATGATGGAGATGAGACATATGAGGGTCGTGGCCGACTGAAGCAATGTGAGATGCCTGGAGTGCTGCATGAAATGTACTGGGAGGATGGCCTCTACCAAATGTCATTCCCCGAACCTAGGGGGGAGGGGGCGAGACCGACCCCCGCTGCCTCCCCTATCCTTGCGTGCCAACTTGCGACTAAGGAAATCTAAAAACATAATGTCATACTTTGGCCATGGGCCACATTGCAAGACAATTTGCGAAACAAAACATTAAACCAAATGAAAACTTATGCTGACTAAACATCAATATGAAGCTAGGCCGGCATGGCCATCAGAACTATTACAGCTGACAAACCAACAAAATATATCTACAAGGCCTATATGCCTAACATACTGCACTAACTGATAGGTTATGTCTACAAGCCTCTACTGATGTATGTACTATGATCAGAACAGGGCCCTGACCTACCCATAACCGATATACGTATATACACAAGATGTACACAAAATTTCTAGACCCGAAAACTCCAAAAGATGTGGAGCTTACCGATAAAGCTGAACTCGGGCAACACCTACTAAGGAGGTCTAACTGTCTGTCTGTCTGAACTTGCACGCGTGAAATGCAACATCCCCGAAAAAATGGACATCAGTATGAAATAATGTGCTGAGTACGCAAGGCAATAAAATAATTGAAAGCCGAAACTGAACTGATAATATAATAACTGAAAGTAACTGGAAGTCAAAGATGATCTAGACTTATACTTACCTACTGATACTGACTCAACTCTCTCAATATTGTAAGTAAAATAAATGTCCGGCCTTATAAGGCTCACTATATATGTAACGGCTCTGCCGTAGTGGGCTCACTCATAGGTGCTCGACCATACTAGGCTCTGTATCTCGACTAACTGAGCTCTCTCATAGGTGTTCGACCATAATAGGATCGGTATATAACTTACCATTTGATCTAAGGTTGCCCAATAGGGACCTACCCACCGATTATAGCTCAAAGGTGGTAAAAATACTGCTATACTATATATATATATATATATATATATATATACACACACACATATACTATGCTTTTTTGAATGGAAGATGACAATACTCAATTGAATATAAAGTCTCGATAAGGAAGAATACTATAACTTACGAGACTAGGATAATGTATATAAATTCGGGAATATGAACTTCTCTTTATGCCTCGTTATCAAACACATGTAATTACGAGATCATGCCAAAATGAAGGAAGGGCTTAGCCTTAATATACCGTCGATTCTCTGGACAACCCTTCTAGCACAGAATAATTGTGACAAAATTCATGACGGCAAGATCGGAGTAGGAAAAAATCCGTATGATATTCTTGAGAAAGATTATACCAGACTTCTTTAGAATTGCAAAAAAGATTCATATTGCTATGAGCTTGAATTCTTGAATTATTGATTGAATTCTTGTTGAATAAAAACATGTCACGTTACTAAGCTTCATATGGAATCGTTGAGAATCCAATTCCCATCCTTTATTGAATCTCTTAATCCATCTCTTTAAGTAATTTTTGGAGACATTTTGGTTATAGAACACCCAACTTTGGCAAGGTGAGTAAGCCATTAGTTCCCAAAATTTTGTGAAGTGTGTCTTAAGAGTTACTAAATTGGGAAAGGAGGGCTTCCACTTTGGCCTCTTTTAGGACTTATCCAAATCTTAATTTATTAATCATTTATTCCTTAATTAATTACTTAACCTCTCATTAATCAATAATCAATCAATTACCCACATAATTAAGAATTATCTCAACTTACTTAAAATGATACTCATTTTTAATACACTTTATACATCATACTATCATGGTCATATGGTACCTTGTATGGCACTTGTCCATAAATACCGGGTATTATAGCTCGGACCGTATTTATCCCAAATCGATAACCTTCAACGAAACTCATTTTCTTTGATTCGTTCACCCTTTATCTTTCACGGCACTTACTTATTGCTTTTTTGAAATAGCATAAACACTTATAATCTAAAGATAATCTCATCCCCGAGTTTACGTCGATCAACTTACAACAGAACATTAATGTATAAAAACATGAGATGTAACATTTTCCCCCCCTAGAAACATTCGTCCTCAAATGTTTATTCTTAGAGACTTTCAGAAAAGTTTACCAGAGTTTGTTCCATACATTAGATTAAAAACAACCTGTACGCAGCCAGAAAACATACTATACATGCCACACATGGCCAATGTCTATAAATAGCAAAGTTGGCTTCACACAGTTGTCCATTATAAATTCTGAAAATCAGCAATAAGAGTTTACCTGATAACCTACTGGCCTGAATAGAGTTGTGCTGAGGTATCCCACCTCGAGCCATATCTTCCATTTAAAATAAGTGGCGATATTGAGACTTCATTTATTCCTTCGTTTCCTCCGCTTCCCACGTCATCTCTTCCACATTCTTGCTTCTCCATAAAACCTTCACAGAGGCTACATCCTTATTCTGTAGCTTGCGGATTTGTTGGTTTAGGATGGCAATCGAAATTTCCTCGTATGACAAGTCCTCATCATTCATGGGCACCACCCTAGTAGGATTGCCAATTCACTTTCGTAGCATAGATACGTGATTAACCAGATAGATGGACTACAATTCCAACGGCAATTCTAAATCATAATCTACTTGGTCCACTCTCTGAATGATTCTATAAGGCCCAATATATAATGGGCTAAGCTTGCCTTTCTTTCCAAACCTCATCACGCCATTCATAGGCGACATTTTTAAGAATACCAAGTCATTAACCCCAAACTCTAAGTCTCATCGGCGCACGTGATAATATGACTTTCGATAACTCTGGGCTGTCAACAGTCACTCCTAAATAAACTTTACCTTCTCTATGGCCTGCTGAACCAGGTTTGGCCCATGTAACCCAGACTCTCCAACATCAAAACACCCTATAGGAGATCTGCACTTAAAACGATATAAAGCCTTGTACGGAGCCATCTGGATATTTGAGTGGTAACTATTATTATATGAAAACTCGATAAGAGGTAAATGTTCATCCCAACTTCTTTTAAAATCCAACACACATGCTCGTAACATATCCTGGAATGTCTGAATTGTGCGCTTGACTTGTCCATCCGTCTGTGGATGAAAAGTTGTGCTGAGATTCACCTGACTCCCTAGACCTTTCTAAAATGACCTCAATAAATGTGTTGTAAACTGGGCCCCACGATCAAATATAATAGATACTGGTACTCCGTGTAGCCGCACTATCTCTTTAATATATAACTTTACATAATCTTCTACTGTATATATAGATCTGGCTTGTAGGAAATGAGCTGATTTCTTGAGCCTATCGACTATCACCCATATGGAATCGAACTTACGATGAGAACGAGGTAAACTCGTGATTAGGTCCATGCTTATCGCCTCCCATTTCCATGTGGGGATCTCTATTGTCTGCATTAGCCCTTCGGACTTCTGGTGCTCTATATTTACTTGCTGGTAACTAGGACAATGAGCGACAAACTCAACAATGTTCTTTTTCATATCGTTCCACCAGTACGCATCCTTAATGTCATTATACATCTTCACCAACCCAGGATAAATAGAGTACCACGAATAATGTGCCTATAACATAATCATATCGCGTAGCCCTGCTTCATCTAGAACACACAAATGACCCCTGTATCTAATAACCCCATCTCTCTTGAGCCCTAACAATGAATTCTTATGCTACGGATCTTGCTCTCTTAACTTGACCAACTCGGGGTCCTCGTACTACCTCTACTTTACTTCAGCTATGAGGGATGATTTTGCAGTATTTTGGAGTACAACTCCAGCATTTCCAGAGTCTACTAGCTGAAACCCCAAACATGCCAATTGATTAATCACTCTAGTTAATGATGTTTTCTCGGCATCTACATGTGATAAGCTACTCCTAGATCGGCGACTTAAGGCATCTGCTACCACATTAGCTTCTATGGATGGTAGAGAATGTTAACATTGTAATCTTTCAATAACTCAAGACATCGCCTCGGTCGCAAATTCAAATCTTTTTGCTTGAAGATATATTGCAAGCTTTTAACACTATATAAATAATGCCGCCATATCTTAAGTCGATGGACCACCAAAGCTAACTCGAGGTCGTGGGTCATATAATTCTGCCCGTGCTTCCTTAATTGCCCTAAAGCATATGCAATTACCTTCTCATGTTTCATCAGGACATATCCTAACCCGACACCTGAGGCATCAGAATACATGGCATAACCATTTGGACCCTCGGGAAGTGTTAGAACTGGCACTGAGGTCAACCTGTTCTTAAGCTCTTGGAAACTCTGCTCGCAAGCTTCTGTCCACTGAAACGTAGTTGCTTTCTGCATCAACTTCATTAATGGTACCGAAAGGGAAGAAAAACCCTCTACAAAAATTCGTAGTATCCTCTTAAGCCTGAAGCTAAGAATCTCTATCGGAGTGGCAGGTCTAGGCTAAGATTTCACAGCCTCAATCTTCTAATTATCTACCTTTATACTTCTATCCAATACAGTGTTCCCCAAGAATGCTACAGACTTCAACAAGAACTTACATTTAGAAAACTTAACATACAATTTCCTATCACATAGGGTTTAAAGTACTGCTTGTAGGTGGTCCGCATGCTCATCCTCTGAATGTGAATAAACCAAAATATCATCAATAAATACTATCACGAAAAGATCTAAAAATGGCCGAAATAGGCTATTCATCAAGTCCATGAACACGACAGGTGCATTCGTCAACTCGGAGGACATGAAAAGGAACTCAAAGTGGCCATATTAGGTCTTGAAAGCTATCTTGGGAATATCTTTCTCCCAAACTCTGACTTGGTGGTACCCCCTCAAATCTATCTTTGAAAAATATCTAGCTCCCTGCAACTGATCAAACAAGTAATCTATCCTTGGAAGTGGATATTTATTCTTAATAGTTACCTTGTTTAGCTACCTATAATCGATACACATCCTTATCAAGCCTTCTTCTTCCGTACGAACAATATCGGTGCACCCCAAGGTGAGGTATTGGCCTGATAAAACCTTTCTCCAACAAATCTTTTAACTACTACTTCAATTTATCAAGTTCCATTCTGTACAGGGGGATGGATATTGGTTGAGTTCCCGGAAGGAAATCGATGCCACAATCAATCTCTCACTCTGGAAGAACACCTGGAAATTCATCTGGAAATACATCCACATACTATTTTACTACTATAATAGACTGAAGTGTAGGTATCTCAGCATCTTCATCTCTTAATTTACATCCTCGAGCTTACATCATTTAATTTACGACAAAACTTTAACGTATGAAAATGCGAGATGTAACATTCTTCCCCCTAAAAATATTCGTCCTCGAATGTTTATTCTTAGGGACTTTGGGAAAATTTTGCCAGAGTCTGTTCCATACATTATATTAAAACCAACTTGTACGCAGCCAGAAAATATACTATACATGCCACACATGGCCAATGTCTATAAATAGCAACAATTGGCTTCACATAGCCGTCCATTATAAATTTTGAAAATCAACAATAAGAGCTTACCGGATGACCTACTGTCCTGAATAGATCTGTGATGAGGTATCCCACCTCGAGCCATATATTCAGTTTGAAATAGGTGGGGATATTTAGACTTTATTTATTCCTCCGCTTCACATGTCATCTCTTCCACATTCTTGCTTCTCCATAAAACCTTCTCGCATGCTACCTCCTTAATCCGTAGCTTGCGGATTTGTTGGTCTAGGATGCTAATCGGGATTTCCTCGTATGACAAGTCCTCGGTAATCTGTACGTCATCCATGGGCACCACTCGGGTAGGATTGCCAATACACTTTCGTAATATAGATACGTGAAAAACTGGATAGACAGACTCCAATTCTAACGACAATTCTAACTCGTAAGCTACTTGGCCCACTCTCTGAATGATTCTATAAGGCCCAATATATCGTGGTCTAAGCTTGTCTTTCTTGCCAAATCTCATCACGCCCTTCATAGGAAACACCTTTAAGATTACCCAGTCATTAACCCCCAACTGTAAGTCTCATAGCCGCATGTCAGAATATGATTTCTGATGACTATGGGCTATCAATAGTCGCTCCCGGATAAGCTTTACCTTCTCTATGGCCTGCTAAACTAGGTCTGGCCCATGTAACCCAGACTCTTAAACATCAAACCACCCTATAGGAGATCTGCACTTACGCACATACAAAACCTCGTACAGAGCCATTTGGATACCGGAGTGGTAACTATTATTATATACAAACTCGATAAGAGGTATATGTCCATCCCAAATTCTTTTAAAATCCAACACATATGATCAAAACATATCCTCGAGCATCTGAATTGTGCGCTCGGTTTGTCCATCACTCTGTGGAAGAAAAGGTGTACTAAGATTCACCTAACTTCCTAGACCTTTCAGAAATGACCTCCAAAAATGTGTTGTAAGCTGGGCCCTACTATCAAATATAATAGATACTGGTCCTCCGTGTAGCTGTACTATCGCTTTAATATATAACTTTATATATTTTTTATATGCAGATCTAACCGGTAGGAAATGAGCTTATTTCATGAGCCTATCGACTATTACCCATATGGAATCAAACTTATGATAAGAACGAGGTAAACCCGTGATAAAGTCCATGTTAATCGCCTCCCATTTACATGGCGGGATCTCTATAGTCTGCATTAGCCCTCTGGACTTCTAGTACTCTGTCTTTACCTACTGGCAACAAGGACACTGAGTGACAAACTCAATAATGTTCTTTTTCATATCGTTCCATTATTACACATCCTTAATGTCATGATACATCTTCATCGACCCATGATGAATGGAGTACCATGAATAATGTGCCTCTGGCATAATCCTATCTTGTAGTCCTGCCACATCCAGAACACATAAACGACCCCTATATCTAAGAACCCTATCTCCCATGAGCTCTAACAACATATTCTTCTGCTGCGTAGCTTGCTCTCTCAACTTGACCAACTCGGGGTCCTCGTACTGCCTCTCCTTTACTTCAGCTATGGGGGATGATTTTGCAGTATTTTGGAGTACAATTCCAGCATTGCCAGCGTCTACTAGCTGAACCCCCAAAACAAGCCAATTGATGAATCTCTATAGTTAATGGTCTTTTCTCGACCTCTACATGTGCTAAGCTACCCATAGATCGGCGACTTAAGGCATCTGCTACCACATTAGCTTTCCCTAGATGGTAGAGAATGTTAACATCATAATCTTTCAGTAACTCAAGCCATCGCCTCTACCTCAAATTTGACTCTTTTTGCTTGAAGATATATTGTAAGCTTTTATAATCTGCAAATACATCCACATGAACACTATATAAATAATGCCGCCATATCTTAAGTGCATGGACAACTGCAGCTAACTCGAGGTCGTGGGTCGGATGATTCCACTTGTGCTTCCTTAACTGCCTTGAAGTATACGCAATTACCTTCCCATAACCCGACACCTGAGGGATCGCAATATATGGCATAACCATTTGGACCCTCTGTAAGTGTTAGAATTGGCGCATATGTCAACTTGTTCTTAAGCTCTTGGAAACTCTGCTCGCAAGCTTCTATCCACTGAAACTTAGTTGCTTTCTGCGGTAACTTCGTTAATGGTGCTCCAAAGGAAGAAAAACCCTCTACGAACCTCCGCTAGCATCCTGCTAAGCCTAGAAAGCAAAGAATCTTTGTCGGAGTGGTAGGTCTAGGTCAGGATCTCACAGCCTCATTCTTCTGATTGTCTACCGACTACCTTTATACCTCCATCGGATATAATGTGCCCCAAGAATGCTGCAGACTTTAACCAGAACTCACATTTAGAAAACTTAGCATACAATTTACTATAACAGATGTTTTGGAGTACCGCTCGCAGGTGGTCCACATGCTCATCTTCTGAACATGAATAAACGAAAATATCATCAATAAATACTATCACAAACAGATCTAAAAATGGCTGGAATAGGCTATTCATCATATCCATGAACATGGAAGGTGCATTCGTAAACTCGAAGGATATGACAAGGAACTCGAAGTGGCCATATCGGATCCTGAAAGCTATCTTGGGAATATCATTCTCCCCAACTCTAGCTTGATGGTACCCCGACCTCAAATCTATCTTTGAAAAGCATCTAGCTCCCTGCAACTGATCAAACAAGTCATCTATCATTGGACGTGGATACTTATTCTTAATAATGTACCTTGTTTCGCTACCTATAATCGATACACATCCTCAACGAGCCGTCTTTCTTCAGTACGAATAGTATCGGTGCACCTCAAGGTGAGGTACTAGGCCTGATAAAACCTTTCTCCCGCAAATCTTTAACTACTACTTCAATTCGTCAGGTGCCATTCTATTCGGTAGGATGGATATTGGTTGAGTTCCCGGAAGGAAATCGATACCAAAATCAATCTCTCACTCTGGAGGAACACCTGGAAGTTCATTTGGAAATACATCCACGTACTCTTTTACTACTAGAATAGACTGAAGTGTAGGTATCTCGGCATCTTCATCTCTAACTCGCATAATATGATAAATGCGCCCTTTTGTGATCATCTTCCTCGCTTTCAGATATGAAATAAGCCTACCTCTGGGTGTCTCGATATTACATGCCCATGCAAGGACTGGCTCACCCAGAAAATGAAATCTAGCTATATTTTCTCGACAGTAAATAGTGGAATAGCAAGCCGCCAACCAGTCCATGCCGATGATAGCTTCAAAATCCAATATCTCTAGCTCAACTAGGTCAGTTGAGGTCTGACAACCACAAACTGTCACCGTACAACCTCGATAAACCTATCTAGCAATAATCGATTCTCCAACCGGTATAGATACTACAAAAGGATCACTTAGTATTTCAGGCACTATAACAAACTTCCCCACGACAAATGGGATAATAAACGATAAGGTAGATCCTAGGTCTATCAAGGCATAAAATTTGTGAGAGAAAATGGTCAACATATCTGTCACAATATCTGGTGAAGACTCCTGGTCCTGTCGACCTGCTCAAGCATAGCTAAAATTCTAGTTATTACCTAAACTTGAACCTTTACCTCTTCCTCAACCTCTACCAACCGAAGATTGAGACTTGTGCCCTGGATGATGCACGGACCTAGATGATCCTATTGCTGAATTCACTGGTTGTACCATACCCCTAGAGTCTCTATTTGGGAAATCTCGCATCATATGCCCCAGATGTCCACATATATAACAAACATATATAACAATCATAGAAAATAGGCAAACAAGTCCTAATCCCTCAAGTCAAGGTTAACCACGACACCTACCTTACTCCAAAGACCAATTCAAAGCTCTACCAGGGCCTTTCCCCTAGAATCTGCCTCCAAACCACTCGTATCTGACCAGATTGACTCAGAAATATCAAATATTGCTAAAGGAATCAATCACAATGCATAAAATCTGAATTTCAAACTTTTCCCCAAAAAGTTAAAAATTGACCCCAGGCCCGCTTGGTCAAAACCCTGGGTTCAAACAAAAATCTATTTCCACATTCACCTCCGAGCCCGATTATGCAAGTTATTTCGGAATCCGACCTCAATTTGAGATCTAAATCTCTAATTTACAAAAATTTCCAATTCTTCCTAAATCCCTAGTTTTCTACCCTGAAGAACAAAGATTTGGGCTAGAAATTAACAGGTGATGTTAGATATGAAAGAAAATGAGTTAAAGTGTACAAACCTATGAATTGGTGTTTGAGTTTCCCCTTAAAAATCGCCTCTAGGCCGAGGTCTAATGGAGAGTTTATGAAAAAATGGAAGAATCCCATTTTTTTGTCTGTTTTAATCACTAGCGCCAGGCCTTATTCGCGTTCTCAAAGGGCCTTCTGTATTCGCGAAGAGTATGGCCTAAATGGCCTATGCGATTGCGAGCAACCCTACGCGTTCGCGAAGGTCTAGCCCACCACACCTCCACGCTCGTCATACAGTGTTCACATTCACGTAGAGTTACCTCAACTCCCCCTGCCCAGCCTATTTAATGCTATACGTACGCGTGTGACTGGTCACGTTCGTTTAGAGCAAACCCACCAATGCTACGCGTTCGCGTAGGACAAAACCTCCCCAGTCCTAGATTCCCCTACACGATCACGAAAAAGTATTCATGATAACATAGCACAATAACAAATGACTGTTGAAGCTCAAAACCATATTTTTCTAAGTTCAAAGGTCTATAGGCCATCTGAAACTCACCCGAGCCCTCGGGGCTCCAAACCAAACACGCACACAATTCTCAAAACGTCATATGAACTTGCTCGCATGATCAAATCGCCAAAATAATACCTATGAATTGGACACCAAAATCAAATGAAATTTTAAAGAAACTTTAGAACTTCTATTTGAACAATCGGACGTCCGAATCACGTCAAAACAACTCTGTTTCTCACCAAATTTGACAAACAAGT
The DNA here is from genome assembly GCA_026770625.1 of Nicotiana glauca. NCBI lineage: Eukaryota > Viridiplantae > Streptophyta > Magnoliopsida > Solanales > Solanaceae > Nicotiana > Nicotiana glauca. The sequence continues at coordinate 18,634 of MU758781.1, forward strand.
CATAAATATAGCAATGAATGTATACCGGGTTCTGGAACAAAAATACAAACTCGGAATCAACAAAGCCAAATATTTGTCAGTCCCTAAAAATCATTAAACCTTTAAACTTTCTATTTTCGACAAACATTAATAACTCGAGCTAGGGACCTCCGAATTTGATTCCGGGCATACGCTCAGGTCTCAAATCATGATACGGATCCACCAAAACCGTTAAAACATGGATTTGTGTATGTTTTCTTAAACGTTGACCAAAGTTCAAATAGATTTTAAAGAAGAATTTCTTATTTTTATCAGTTTTAACATAAAAACCTTCCGAAAAAAACCTGGACTGCGCACGCAAATCAAGGTAGATGTAAAGAAGCTATTGGAGGCTTCAAAACACAGAAATAGTTTATAAAACACTTGATAACCTATCGAGTCATCAAAATATAAAGTGTTTTATGGTTAAAAACCACCTCTTCACCTTCGTTATTTAGGTGGTGAGGCTGCCAATAAAGTGGTGGACAGATCCTTAATTGCTCGAGAAGCTGTAAGTCAATTCTTGAAATTTCATATTACTCGAGCTCAATAGAGATTGAGGGATTTGACCAACAAACATAGATTAAACAGAAGCTTTACAATTAGTGATTGGGTGTACTTGAAGCGTCAGCCTTATAGAAAGATTTTTGTGGCAAGTCGACCATTCAACAAGCTAGCAGCCAAATATTTTGGCCCATATCCTACTGATGTAAAGATTGGTGCAGTTGCTTATCGATTATTGTTGCCTGCTGATGTTCTAATTCATCCCACCTTCCATGTATCACAATTAAAAAAGTGCTCGGCAATTCCAAATACTATCAACCATCCTCCTGTATTTCACCTATCAAGCCCTTATTGTGTATTACCTGAGATAATGCTCAACAGGAGATTAGTGAAGAGGGGTAACAAGGTTGTTTGTCAAGTTCTTGTGAAATGGACTGGCGTTGATAGTTCCCAAGAAACCTAGATTTTCTTTCTAAATTACAACATAGGTTTCCTTCATTTCACCTTTGAGGTCAAAGGTATTTTTCAACAGGGGGTATTGATGCAAAAGTGCAAAATGCTGAGCTGGAATCCGACATGGTAGAATTGGTTAGAAAAATTAGTAATAATTGCTGGTGTTAGTTGAGTTAGTTAGTGTTAGAGGAGTTAGTTGAGTCATAAGTTACACGCTTTATAAATTCATTGTAATCAAATTGTGAATGTAAACATAATATTTGATAAATACATTATAATCACATTGTGAATGTAAACATCATTTTTATCAATAAGATCAATCTCTCTTTCTCTCTACTCACTTCTTCAGCTAATATCTCGGTTAATTTCTACCCTAGCTATCATCTTCTTCGAGTTGCTACAACTCCTATATTGTTCATCTCATTTTTAATTTTTAGATTGCATTACTTTGATTAAAGTATTATTTAAATAGTCCAAAAAGTCTGTGTGTCTTATTTTCTTTTGATTTTGTCCAGGCTAGAGCCTAAACAGATTTTAAGCATTTGCTTCAAAAATTCAAAAAGCTTTATTGGATATTGGATTCGGGTATCGGGTAGGTCCATGTGAGTTGAGCCAACCCATTTGGAAAAGAAAATTTTTAAAAGAGATAGGATTTAAAAATAACTTTTTTAAAGAATCTAGTACACATTTAAGTGTAGTGGGAGTAGTTTTTCCATAACTGCTATTTCCTTCTTTTCTTAAATAATTTCTTTTCTTCTTCAAAAGTACAACAGAAAAAAGAGTAATAGTGACATCAGAAAATTCTTTCTCATTGTAACGACCCGACCGGTTATTTTGAACTTTTACACTTTGTTTGTCAGTTCTCGGGCATGACTTGCCCCGAGTGACGTATTATGACTCATGCAAATCAATGGTTTTGGTTTTCAGGGCAATCGGAATGAATTTGGTATAACAGTTCTCAGTTTGAAGCTTGAAATTTGAAAGGTTTGATCAAGAGCTAACTTGTTTGTATTTGATCTCGGATAAGAATTTTTATGGTTTGGTTAGCTTTGTTAGGTGATTTGGGACTTTGGAGCATGATCGGAATGCATTTTGGAGGTCCGTGGAAGGTTTAGGCTTGAATAGGTGAAATTAAAATTTTGGCATTTTCCGGTTGATAGGTGAGATATTGATATAGAGGTCGGAATGAAATTCCAGAAGTTGAAATAGCTCTGATGTGTCATTTGTGACGTGTGTGCAAAATTTCAGGTCATTCAGACGTGATTTGGTTGAATTTTTTATCAAAAACAGAATTCGGAAGATTTTAGAAAGTGGGGCTTGAATCTGATGTGTTTTGGTTGATTTGATGTTATTTGAAATATTTTGATGACTGGATCAAGTTTGAATAAGGTGTTGGGTTATGACTATGCCTTTGCTCGAGGTCCCGGGGGCCTCGGGTGAGTTTTGGATGGTTAAACGGATTAAATTTGCATATTAGAATTTGCAGGTTTTGGCTTTAGTTCTGTTGCAGGTTTTTCTTCTTCACGATCGCGTGAGGAGGTTCGCGATCGCATAGAGCTATTTTAGGGGGGCATCCAGGTTGCTCTTCACCTTCGCATAGATAGGGATGCGATCGCGTAAGTTCATATTTATGTGAATCGCGGTCGCGTGGTCTCATTCGCGATCGCGTAGTTGGAAGATTTTGAGCATCACGTTCGCGTGAGGATATACGCGATCGCTTAGAGTGAATTATGGGCCAGCGGTGTTGTGCTTCGCAATCACGATGGGTTTTTTGCGATCGCAATTAAGTACAAAATAAGAGCTGGGCAGAATGTTTTAAAAGCCCATTTCTTCGAATTTGAGGCTAAGTTCCTCCATTGTCGGTCAATTTTGAAACTTTTTGAAGAGGATTTAAGAGGGATTTAAGGGGAATCGCTGGAGGTGAGATTTTTGAACTCAATACTCGGTTCTTGTGTGTAGTCTACCTGATTAATCATGAAATCTAAGCCTAAAATTGAAGATCTAGGGCTTGAAATTGGAGACCAAACATTTGGGATTTGAAGGACCATTTGGGGTCGGATTTGAGAACTTTTGATATGTATGAACTCGTGGGGAGATAAGAAACCTAATAATGTAAAAATTTCCAAGTTTCGAGAAGTGGGCCCGGGGCTCGAGTTTTGCTAATTTCGGGATTTTTGGTATTTTCGATTATTTTCGCTTGGGCTTCGTTCCCTTAGTATATGTTAATGATTATGTACTGATTATAGCTAGATTTGGAGCATCCAGAGGTTGATTAGTGCGGGTAAGGCATCACGAACTAGAGTTCGAACAGGATTAAGTAAGTGATGATTGTAAATATTGTCATGAGGGTTTGAAACCCCGTATTACACATCGTTGTGTTATTTTGAAGTGACGCACACCCTAGATGACGAGCGTGGTTGTGCACCGTTGGGGATTGATACTTGGTCTGTCCCGTATGATTTTAAAGTCACTTATTTGATTTGAAACCTTATGATATTCCATGTTCTAGAGATTGATAATATATTTTGGGTCGTATGCCATGTTTGGGGCCTTGTGCCGACCTGTTGAGCCCCTTAAGGGCATTTTCACTATTTTTCCTCACTCTATTTGTTTTGAAAGTATATCCTCAGTCGTGTTGTTACCTGCTTATTGTTTAAACCTGGTTTTATCACTTCATTTCTTAAAAATGTGAAAACTGTTTGGGCTGAGTTCCCTATTTTACTGATGGTTTGAGTGATCATGAGGTTGATGACTGAGATAGACCGAGGGTCTGATTGTGAGGTTGATGACTGAGATAGACCGAGAGTCTGATTGTGAGGTTAATGACTGAGAGAGGCCGAGCG
>MU758781.1:22816-36730 GCA_026770625.1 Nicotiana glauca
ATATATATATATATATATATATATATATATATATATATATATATATATATGGATCGGGCTGCACCGCCGCAACGATATGTTGGATCGGGCTGCACGCCGCATCGATATAGAGTTTGGGCTGTAGAAACCCCTCCAGAGTCTGCACACCCCCAGTGAATGCAGTAAACTATATATATAGATCGGGCTGCACACCGCAACGATACATGGATCGGACTGCACGCCGCAGCGGTTACTATATGGTACCTATTGAGCGTGAGTGATGAGTGTGAGCGCTGAATGGTAGGAGTTGAGTCATGAGTGACTGAGAGGCTAGCCCGAGGGGCGATAAATATATACATGCACATGAGTGATGTTTGCCTGAGGGGCCTGATTATGAACTTATTTATTTTCACTTCTCTTTTGAGTGAGTTTCTATCGAATATGTTGATTTAATGACTGTTTTCACTCATCTTTATACTAAGCCTCTGTCGAAAGTATTAGATAAATATTTTTAAACAACTTTCATTTAAGTTGGGGTTTATGAGATGTTCAGAACTTAATCATTGATTTGGCTTTTGTTATTTCCATTGAGATTTTCTTGTTAGGAGGTGTTTATAACTCCTGTTTTGCCCGAGGGGCTGTTACGAACTATGTTTTGCCCGAGGGGCCGATTATGGTTTTCAACTCTTTTATTAAAAATGGTATTGAACCCTTACTGAATCTGTCAGAAGGCAATTTAAATAATTTTTACCAAAAGCAGGATTTTAAAAGAGGCGACTAACTCGTATTCTGATTTAGCAGCCTTTGTGCTTATTGAGTTTAACATAAATGTGGATTCAGTATTTCCTACTGGTCAGTCTTTATTTACTATTATTACTTAATGGGTTGGAGTACTCACATCACTCCCTGCACCTCGTATACAGATTCAGGTATTTCGAAACCCGGTAGCGAGTGTTGGTTGCTCAGATGCGGAGTCATCAGAGTTAGCAAGGTGGATGTACGACGTTCGTAGCACCGCTTCCTTTCTCTCATTTTCATTTCTGTACTTAGTACATTTTACTATTTTTTTTTGTATTCAGACCTTGGTAGATGCTCATGACTAGTAACACCTAGATGTCGGGCTTGTGTAATTATTCCGCAAATTTTTTTCTTTTAAGTGTTCATTATGAGATTAACAGTTTATAAATGGTATAAAAATAACTTTTAATAGAAATGGTTGACTTGGGAAATTGTGTCGGCTGGCCTTGTCTTCACGAGAGGCGCCATCACGACCGGGTCCGGTTTGGGGTCGTGACACTCATCTTATTCTCAATCAACACAAAAAGACATTTAATCCCATAGTAATTTTACTTTGTTTCTAAGAAAATTAAAGTGGACTTAAAAGCAATTTCTGGGTTAAGATTTGATTCTGCTGCGTTAACAAATATAAATTCATGTCCTTGTTGTGTTTTGTTAACAATGATAACAATGATTTCTGGTATGAAACTATCTAAATACTGAGTGCTCGTTGATAACATAATAAGACAGTGATGGTGATAATGTGAACGGGTTACCAATATATTACTTTTTTTTTGGAAAAGTAACTAGCTAGACATCTAATTACTTAGGACATTATCACCATCACTAAGAAAGCAGCAGTTGTTGGAGCTATATAAAAAGAAAGTGAGAATTAATTAAAAAAATAATAATAAGTCAAAACCAGATTGCATGCTATGGTACATGATCCGTAATAAGTAAAACTAAAGGGTGAGACCTAGAGTGGACACTACTAGAAATCTGGTAATTAACGTCCCAAAATAACGGCCAACGTTGATCGGTTTTGGCAAATTATCAACCAAAACGCGCCAAACACACTTGGTCGTTATTTTGGTGGTCGTTTTAATATACTGACCAAGGTTGGTCACTAATTACCGACCAAGGTTGGTTGCAAAGGTAAAAGGACCAGTTGTGCAATTTAAAACACATATCGACCAATAATATATTTTAGTAATTTAATTTTACCGGCTAAAGTTGGACGGTGTATTCAAATTACATTATTTTATTAATTATTAAAATTTAAAAATTAGCGACCAAAGTTGGTCGGTAAAATAAAATATATTTTTTTTAAAAAAATTAAAATTTAACCATATTGATCAAAGTTGATCGGTAAAGTTGAAATCTGGGTAATCCTTGTTCATTAACCGACCAACTTTGATCGATAATTTTAATTTTATATATTTTTTTTATTTAAGCGACCAACCTTGGTCGCTAATCAGTAGAATTGTTTTTTTAATTAAAAACCGACCAACTTTGATCGATTTTCTGAGTTTTAATTTTGGCATAAAATGCCTGTTCTGGCAGCTACACCACCTACCAACACACCAAAATTCCTAAATAATAACACAACAACAACAACAACAACAACAACAACACAATTCAATAAACACATTAAAACTAACAAATTAAAGTTGAATAGAAGTAAAAAAATCTAAAACTAAGTTAAAACTTATTACAACTAGTTCAAAGCCGGTTTTATTTGTCTAGTTTGACATATATAAAAGTCAAGGAGCGTTTTGTACAACATCATCATTACCGTCTGATGAACTTTCATCTAAAAGACGGTATCGAGAAGGGTCTTGTGGAGGACGGGGAGGACGGGAGGAACGATCACGGGGAGGATGGAAGGAACTCTCATGTTCAAGTCGAGCTTCTGGCAATGACTCACAAGACCGAGGGAACGGAAAAACTATAGTAGGTAGGAGAGTTATGATCTGAGCTTGAATACGAAGGAACTGAGAATCTCTAACCCTTTCTCTTTCCTTGGCCACTTGTAGCTCGGATGTGAGCTTTCTCACAGTATCTCGCATAACGGAGAGTCTCTTCCCATTAAGTTGCTCGCCTTGCGAGGAAGTCTCTATTCCTTGCATTCTACACTTATAGCGATGGAATTTCTTAGTAGGAAGCCCGTATACCTTCCCCCATTTTGGACCGCCAATAGACTCCATCCATATTCTTTCAGCTTCCTCGTACGAAGTTTGGATTGGATCACCCGATTCACTAGCTAGCTGAGTGCAGATGAATTCCTCCACGTTAGTTTGGTAGTGACCCTATACAAAAATTTAAATTGAAATAGTATAATTTATATAAAAGTAAATTAAAATACTTAAAGAAAAGTAAAAGCTTACATATACAGTCGAGGCCCGGTCCTCGACCCACCTTTCTTGATCCGTCTCTTTCTTATTCTTTACAATATGCTTCTCCTTGAGTAGCTCGTCATAATTCATTGGACGCCCCAACTTCTTTTCCTAAAAATAAATAAATTTAGTTAATGAAAAGAATAGATATATTTTGAAAATTAAAATAATTTAAGCAATTACGTACCAATCTTCTTTTTACTGTCCCTAGTCTGATCGCACCTCCCGTATGCAAGGAGCCTCCCTTCTCAGATGCGTGAGATTTCTTTCCTTTTTTGTTCTTCTCATTGCCATTGCAAATCATCCCATAAATTTTTAAAGTAACCAGTGTGGCTTCTTTTTCTTCTTTCTAACTTCGGAGAAAGTATGCGACAATCGCTTGCAGGCGTTGTGATGAAAATTTTCAGTCATTTCTGCGCTATAGCGGTGTTCCCATACACACTTGATCTGTATTTCTAAAGTTAAATATTATATGGAAATATCATAAATATAAATTATTAAAATGCTTAAAAGAACATTTATACCTTAAATTGATTGAAAATTTGCTCCTTCGGCGAGAATGGAAATTAGTCCAAGTCGCATAAGGGCCATCACAAACTTTCTGATGGCTTTGGTGATTATCCTCGTAGTCTTATTACTCAGGATGAACCTTTAATTTAACAATAAAAATACGTTAATATCTTAGTAAAAATTTTACAAGACAATAAGCGCAAAAATAACAAATAACTCTTACTCATCACCCTCAGGGACTCTGATGATCCTGTCATATTGATCATAATGCACCTCCTCATCATCATCAGCATCCTCGTCCAAGCATGTTTATTAGAGGCATGTGTGGATGATGTAGGGGGTTAGAGCTACTACTTTGCAGGCGAAGGCCTTAAATAGATGGAGTCGATAATGAAGATGGTTGCGATCCCTGTGACTATGACATAGCTGGAAGGACCCCAGTGTGGTTGTGATACTGATGGTTGTGACCCAAGTGGCTGTGATATGGATGGATGTGATCCATGCGCTGCAGATGGCTGCGATCCACGTAGTTGTGAGTCAGCTGGACTATATGTCGGACGTATAGTCCTATGGCCCTGTGATGAAAGACATAGTGTCTGCATGAAAGTGTAGGGCTCGTGATGCTGTAGCAGTTCAGTATAGTCATGGGGTGGATTATAAGACATAGGCATATGCATAGGCATAGGTATCTCTAAAGAGGATGGAGTAGATGGATTATTATTTTCTACCCTCCTCTTTCCTTTCCTAGCCTTTTCTCGACCCCGAGAACTAGTAAGGTCATTGTTACCTTGACCCTTGCCGGCCATATACATAATATAATATATATTTAGATTGAAATATATAAGAAACTAACTATAAAATGAGAGTTATTTAAAAAACCAACTTTTTAATGCTCATCGACGTATTGTTCCTCGTCCGAGAATTATTCGTCCTCACTTGTTTGAGCTTCAACAGTTGATTCTTCGTCCTCATTTTCTATAATTGTTACTTTATTTATATCAACTTCTTCCAATATGTGTTCAGGATGTTCCAAATCATTTTCTAGCTGATCGTCCACTATTTGGTGAACACTGGAGATATCGTTTTGATATACAAAATCTAACACATTCTCGACTTCCACTCTATCTACAGGCTTAGTTTTTATTACAACCCATTAATCAGACTTATTCCGCCGCAATGGATAAAGAGCATAATACACTTGCCTAAAATTATGTGCAATGATGAAAGGATCATAGCGATCATACTCCCTCGTATGATTAACCTCAATTATGTTGTATTGGTTGTGTACTCTTGTACCTCTTGTTGGATTTGGGTCAAACCACTTGCATGTAAAAAGAATCAATTTCTTATATGGCCAGCCTGTATATTCTAGTTCTATTATTTCTTTGAGAACACCATAATAATCAATATGTTCAACTTGGTTTCCATCAACACCTTGAACCCACACCCCGTTGTTATTGCTATTTTTATTTTTAGAGCAATCCTCTGTATGTAACTTATAATCATTCACTACATACTTAGACATTATTGTGACCCGAAGCCTAGGTCCCCAAGATATATCTATCAAAAATTGATTTACACCATTATTTGAATCATTTACCTACATACTGTTAAAAAACTCCATAAGTTAGCATAACTTACAAACATCATTTACCTACATAGTGTTAGAAAATCATCGGGATAAACTTACAAATTGTTTGAACCACGTATCAAATCTCGTATACACAGCATCATGACCAAATTGACCCATGAAGTGATTGTGACACATCAAATATTTTTAGTAGTTGCATCGAGATGTAATCACGGTAAATTTTATATTTTGATAACTAATAAATCAATACTTACTTGAGAAATAGTACAACTTCGGGACAATTTAGCAACACATGAAGTGTAGCTGACTTGTACTCCATATCATTAAAACATCTCTTTCTAACATCCTTAGAACATCGGCCTAGTTGATTGAATATGGACATTGGCGGATATAATGGATCATTCACACATTCGACCGTGTGCCTATTAGCCCTATTCATAGAACATGGCACATTACTCTAAAAATAATAAGAAAAAAATGAGCAGTTTCCTTTGCAAGATAAGCTTCGCATATAGATCCTTCAATCATATTCCTCTGCTTAGCAAATTGATTGTATTTGCCAATTGTCCTACATAATGTCATGTTAGCCAAGAACATTCAATTAAAATAAAAAATTACATCAAACTTATAATATTATCTCTCAAAGGGATACATCCATCTGCATTGAGAAGGCTCTCCAAGTTGTGCCTCGTGTACAAGGTGGTTTGGAAGGTGTTCCATCACATCAAAAAAATCACATGGAAATATCTTTTCCATCTTACTAGACATGAATGTTCTGATCCATCCGGAATAGATTTTCTTCCCTTAATGTTGTAGAACACAATCCTTTAAAAAACAAACTAATCTCTGCGATGGGTTTCCAGATTCTTTCAAGCAAACCACAAAATGCAATAGGCACTAAGGTCTCCATGGAAACATGACAGTGATGACTTTTCAAATAGCTCAACTTCCCTACCTGCATATCAACTTTTTTTCCAAGATTCGATGCATAACCTCAGGCATCGTAAATTTCGTAACCTAGGCACAAATTTTCCGTCTTTCCTCCAAAGTTAATGTGTAACTTGCTTTGGGATTGAATATATTACCATTGTTTGTTATTTGCAAGTACAATTTCGGCCGCCTACAATATTCTTGTAAGTCCATTCTAGCCTTCAGGTTATTCTTTGTCTTACCTTTAACATCCACCAATGTGTTGAACAAATTATCAAAATAATTCTTCTCAGTATGCATGACATCAAGGTTGTGACGGAGAAGATTATCCTTCCAATAAGGCAACTCCCAAAATTTACTCTGTTTCTTCCAATTATGAGTAACAACGTATCCAGGGGATCTATAACATGGAGCTTTAATAACTTTACTGAAGTTCTGGACCCTCTCTCAAATTTCCTCACCAAAAAGTATCGAAGGTGGAGAATCATGTTCCATTTTATTCTTTATGAATGCATTTTTCATCTTCTAAACTCATGATCATGAGGCAAGAATTGATGATGATAATCAAACCATGATTACTTTCGGTCATGTTTCAAAGTGAACTCTTTACTGTTTTCCATACGGTAAGAAGCTAGCTTCCCATTAGTCATTGACCCAGACAATATTCCATACGTAGGAAAATCGTTAATAGTCCACATTAAATTAGCACGCAAATTGAAATTCTGATTGGTTGATATGTCATATATTTCAACAACATCATAACACAATCGTTTTTGCTCATCAATCAAAGGTTGCAAATATATATCAATCAAACTTTTTGGATAACGTGGACCGATGATAATATAATTTAAGAATATATATGGACTATCATGCACAACTCAGGTGGTAGATTATAATATGTAAGAAAGACAAGCCAACATGAATGTGGAGTCGCAAATACAGAAAAGGCATGAAGCCATCCGCACACAGACCTAACCAAATGTTCCTTGGTTCACCAGCTAAATTTGGATATGTCCTATCAAAGTGCTTTCAAGCTTCTCCATCTGAAGGATGACACATAACACCAGGTGGTCTTCTATTTTCAAAGTGCCATCTTATATGAGGAGCATAACTCATCGGCACATATAGCCTCTTTAACCTAGGTATAAGAGGTAAATAATGCATCGCCTAGATAGCGACCATATTCCCGCTGGAAAGCCTCTTGAAACGAGGCTTTTAGCAAAATTTACAACTGTCTAAAGTTGCATCATCTTTATAATATAACATGCAACTATCTTCAAAACAATCAATTCTCATTGACGAAAGTCCTAACTTAGAAACTAATCTCTTTACCTTATAAAACTCATGTCACGACCCGGATTTTCCACCCTCGGGAGTCGTGATAGCGCCTACTAGTGAAAGCTAGGCAAGCCAGTTATTCAAATTATTTAAACCTTTTCATTTTTTATCCATTAACATTGCGATTTAACATTTTATACACAGCGAAAATAATAAATCGGAAGAATGAAATGTAACAATTTAAAATAATACCAATACAAATTCATAAACATAAGCTACCTAGAACTGGTGTCACAATCTCACAGACTTTCTAAATATATTACAAATAGGGTCCGAACAAAATAGATACCTGTCTGTCTCTAAAATAGTAAAGAACAGAAGAAAAACTAGATAGGAAGGGGATGCCAAGGCCTACGGACGCCTGCATGAATACCTCGGGTTGCCTGATGGACTAAAGGCAACAACCTCACCACGGTCCAAAAGCTACAGCACCGGGATCTGCACACAGTACAGAGTGTAGTATCAGTACAACCGACCCTATGTGCTGGTAAGTGCCTAGCCTAACCTCGGCAAAGTAGTGACGAGGCTAGGACAAGACTACCAAATAAACCTATGCAGCTATATCATATACATCAAGTAATAATGACTGAAGCCAGCAGTTAAAGATGGGAAAGGGAAACATGTTGCGGGGAATATCATGTACAAACTAAATCTCAGTAAAGAAGTTAAAGGAACACAAAAATTCAACTGTAAGCAAGAATAAGGACATCAAAGACAAGTGCACAGCATCACCCTTTGTGCTTTTACTCTCGTCATCACCATAAGAATCGATATAATCTGCACGACATCACCCTTCATGCTTTTACTCTCGTCCTCACCATGAGAATCAATATAATCAGCACGGCATCACCCTTCGTGCTTTTATCTCACATGATTATGGCACAAAATTATCCTTCGTGCATTATCACTAATATCATGGTACAACATTGTATGGCACGGCATCACCTTTCGTGCTTTTACCTCACAATATTGTCACAGTATCACCCGTCGTGAATTAATGCTCTCAAAATCATGCACAGGATCACCCTTCGTGCTTTACACTCTTCCTTACCCAAGCAATAATCACAAAGCAATTTGGGCAAGGGAATCAATGATATCACAATAAAATTCCGGCAAGGGAACAATAATATCCCGACAAGGGAAACCATATCATGAGTAATAACATCCCGGAAAGGGAGATAATATCAAAAAGAAAAAGAACATCCCGATAAGGGAGACAATATCATAAACCTCTTCTCTTTTCCACAATTTCCTTACAACTCATTTCTCAACTTGAGCCAATGCTCTACAATGTTCAATTACCAATAATACTTCCATAGGCCTTGTTCAACAATAGAAATCATCATATAAAGCATGAGCAATACGAAAAGGAGTCACATTAATAATAGTATAAGACTCACGGGCATGCTTGACACCGATGTATAGATACTCGTCACCACACCTATACGTCATGCTCAACAATTAACACATAGAAAATAAGACATAACTCCTAATCCCTAAAGCTAAGGTTAGACCAAACACTTACCTCAATGCCACAAACACAATTCAAGCCTCATCTATCGCTTTACCTCTTGTTTCCACCACCAATTCTCTTGTGTCTAGCCACAATTTACTTAACGATATCAATAAATGCTAACTGAATCAATTCTAATATATGAAAATAGGTTTTCTAAAGATTTTCCCAAAAAGTAAAAAATCACCTCGGTCCCACATGGTCAAAACCTGAGGTTCGAACCAAAACCTGATTACCTATTCACCCACAAACCCAAATATATAATTTGTTTTAAAAGCAGACCTCAAATCAAGGTCTAAATCCCCAAAATTTAAAAATCCTAAGTTATATCCAAAACACCCAATTTCCCCCATGAAAACTCTTGATTTTAAGTTGAAATCATGTGAAAAGATGTTATAGATTAAAGAAAATGAGTTAGAAATGACTTAAAATTGATTTGGAGAAGAACATTTCTTTAGAAAATTGCCCAAGAGAGCTTAGGGTTTGAGAGAGTTTGAAAAATGAAGAAAAATGCGTCTAATTCCAAATTAACTGGTCGCAGATGTTGCAATTGCGACCAAGGTTCGCGATTGCGAACCCCTTCAGGACCTGGTGCCTTTGCGTTTGCGAGAAATCAGTCGCATTTGCGACATCGAATTTGCAAAAAGGGTTGCATTTGCGACCAAGTCCTGCCCAGGCTAGGTTCGCATTTACGACGTCTGGGTCACAATTCCCATGCCTAAGGACTTGCAATTTCGAAACCTGATCTCGCAATTGCGAGATTAGAGGCCTGGGAAAAATATCGGATATCAGCAACTATTCCCTAAGTCCAATTCACGCTGTAGCCTATCTAAAACTCACCCAAGCGCTCGGGGCTCCAAACCAATCATGCACACAAATCCAAAAATATCCTACGGACATACTCATGCAATCAAATCATCAAAATAACATCAACAACTATGAATTAAACCTCAAATTCATGAAATCACTCAAGAACATCGAAATTACTATTTTCTCAAATAAAGGTCCGATTTATACTTAACGAACTCCGATTCTTACCAAACTTTACAGATTCTAATTATTATATAAGACATGTACCGGGCTCCGAACCAAAATACGGGCCCGATACCATCAAGTTCAAACCTCTTTTCATTTCCAATAACTCTTATGATTTTAGTTAAACAATTTCTTTCAAAAATTCATTTCTTGGGCCTGGAACCTCGGAATTCGATTCCGGGCATATGCCCAAGTCCCAAATTTTACTACGGACCCTAAGAGACCATCGAATTATGGGTCCGGGTCTGTTTGTCAAGAATGTTGACCAAAGTCAACTTTAATCAATTTTTAACGCTAATTTCCTTATTTTACATAGTTTTCGCATAAAATCTTTCAGAAAATGCACCCGACTGCGCATGCAGATTGATGTAAGATAAAAAGAGGTTTTTAAGGCCTCGGAATATAGAATTTACTTGAAACACAAGTGATCACTTTTGGGTCATCACAAATCACCAGGTAAGTTGATATTAGGTTCAACTATTTCACTCATAAGGTCAATGAAAGAGTCCATGGCTGCTTGAGAAATATTCCAATCAGATTTTATACATAGTAATCTAACTGCAACAAACAACTCAGAATGCGGACTTCCTTCACGTAGTGGACGACTAGCTTCCTCTAACTATTCATAAAAATATTTTTTGTCATCATTAGGAGTTTGTTCAATATTTTTATTGGGATCACCCCCAAAGTGCATCCCAAAAGCATCTGTAACCATATCATGAATTGTAGAATTACGAGTTGCATTCTCCACCGACCTACTACTTTCACCAACAATCATTTTATTAAATATCACATGGCTACCATCGATTTCTCCATGATTAGTCCACACAAAGTAATTCTCTATAAACCCCTTCCTATAAAGATGAAGCTTAACTTTCTCCGATTTTTCAAACTTCATACAGCCGCACCTAACACAAGGAAAACTAATTACTCCTTCACTTTGGTATGGTGGAAGTGACATTTCATATCTAATAAAGTCATCAACCCCTTCTACAAAATCCTCTCGCAATCCCCGCCGATTAGGATAATTCCTATTGTACATCCAAGTACAATGTTCCAACTATACAGATAAAACAAGAATAAATTAATTTAGTTAATTTATATTATAATATTTTTTAGTTAATTCATATCCTAAAAGTTCCAATTCATATTCTAAAAGCTCAATTCATATCTTAAAATTTCAATAATAAACTAAAAGTTCAATTTATAAATTAAAAATCCAATTCATATCCTAAAAGTTCAATTCATATCCTAAAAGTCCAATTCATAAACTAAAAAATTAATTCATATCCAAAAAGTTCCAATCATATCCAATAGGTCCAACTCATAAACTAAAAGTTCAATTACAAATCCTAAACCCAAGATTCTAACTAAACTAGTCAAGACTATACAAAGTATAATTCAAATCTAGACTAATTAAACTAATTAGTTAGTAAAATTAATTAACAAAACTAATTAAAACGAGATCTAAAGCCTAGTCCTAAAAAAAATACAATGTTGAAAGAATTAAAACACTTATTGAAACAATAAAATACAATGTTCAAATAATTAAAACAAAAACTAGAAATAACAAAATGGGTTGTAATTCAAACCTAGAAATTTTAGGTGGAGAAGGAGAGGGGCAGTAGTCAATGGCAGTGGCAACGGCTACTCTGGTTCCGCCGAAGACTACGGCTACGGGCTGTGGCTACACGGGGTAGGGAATGCAATTTGCGTGAAGGAAATATAGAAGGAGATGGGAAGTTATTGAGAAAGGAGTTAGAGAAATTTCGGGGAACAAAATAAGAGAAATGGGGGGAAACCCATATTTCATTCTGAATTTCAGAATTATTGACCAACGTTAGTCGGTAATTTGGTTGGTATATTAAGTGTTGACCGTTGTGACAACCCGGCCCATCGTCACGTGAGTTACCGCCCTATTTTTCCCGTTATATGCTCATTCATGTTTTAATATATGTACTTAGTGAATTTGAGTCAATTCGGATCGAGTTTGGTAGGAAATGGGACAATTAGTCTCTTTAATGAAGGAATAGTTTGGAAAAGTCAACCGGACGTTGACTTGTGAGTTAGAGGGCTCGGAATTGATTTCTGGTGGTTCGGTTAGCTTCGGGAGATGATTTATTACTTAGGAGTGTGATCGAAATTTAATTTGGAGGTCCGGTGTAGAAATAGGCTTGAATTGGCGAAGGTTGAATTTTGGCGAATTCCGGTGGATAGGTGAGATTTTGATCCGAGGGTCGGAATGTAATTCCAAGAGTTGCAGTAGCTTCGTTAGGTGATTTTGGATATGTCCGCAAATTTTCAGGTCATTCGGACGTCGTTTGGTCGGGTTTTAGGTTGAATGAGAATTTTGAAAGTTTTAGTTTAACTTAAGCTTTGATTTGATGAAAATGGACGATTTTGATGTTAATGTTAGTGATTTGATGGTTCGAGCATGTTTAAATGAGGTAAGGGAACATGTCTGTATTTTTGGTTGAGGTTCCGGGGACCTCGGGTGTGTTTCGGATGCCCAACGGGTCATTTTTGGAAGATTTTTGTTGTTTTGAGCATAAACCTGTAATGATCCAAAGGTCCATTTTTAGTTCCAGAGATCGAAATTTGATTTCGAGACTTCCAGAATTTAAATCATGAATTATAGGACTTATCTGAAAATTTTGGTTTAATTTCATCGAGTCGCGATTGAGTTTTTGACGCGAAATGTGAGTTAATTGTTTAACGAGCGAAATGGGTATTGAACTGGGCAAATGAGCTCCGAATTCAGTTTTTATTGAAGGGTTGTGTTCGTACTATTATTTGTGACTCATAGGAACATTAATCGTCGAATTCCGAGTTCGTATGATGGAGTTATAGCACTTTTAGTGAAAATAAAGCTGCTGCATTTTTTTTATAGCACTGTGAACAGTACCCATGAATAGTGCCCCGTAATAGTATCCATGAATAGTGCCGTGAACAGTACCCCATAACAGTATCCATGAACAGTACCCATAACAGTATTCGTGAACAGTATATGCGGGTGAACAGTACTTCCGAAAAATTCTGGACAGAATGTTTATTCATCCGCGAACCAAACATATTTTCACCATTTTTGAGCAAAACTTGAGAGCTTTTGGATGGGAATTGAAGGGGTTTCGACTGGGAATCGTTGGAGGTAAGTTTTATGAGTTAAATACATGATTTTATTGAAGAATTATCCTTGAAATTCATGAAAACATAGCAAAATTCTAAGAAATTAGGGCTTGGAGCAAAAACTTTAAATTTGGGATTTGAGGGGCCATTTGTGGTCCGATTTCAGAGTTCTTGGTATGTACGGACTTGTGGCGAGATGAGGATTCTGGAAATGTGAATTTTGAAATTTTTCGAGATGTGGGCCCGGGGCTCGGGTTTTGCCAATTTCGTGTTTTTGAGTATTTTTCGAGTTCTTTCGATTGGGTTATGTCCCAATAGCATATAGTGATATATTTGCCCTGATTTTGGTTAGATTTGACGAGCGTGGAGGCCGGTTTGAGGGGCAAAGGCATCGCGGGCAAGAGAATTCGCCGGTTCGAGGTAGGTAATACTTGTAAATGATGTCCTGAGGGTTTGAAACCCCGGACTTGCACATCATAGTGCTGTATTGTGGTGACTTGCACGCCAGGTATGAGCGTGGGGTAGAGCACCGTTGGGGATTGTGACTTGGTCCGTCCCGGTTGTTGATTTTACGGCGTATTTGATAAAGAATTATTGATTTTTATCATGATTTGGGCTTATTGCCAAACTTGGGCCTTGTGCTAATTATCTGAAATCTTTTGTAAATTTACATCACTATTTTTCCTCACGAATTGAAATATTATTGAATTCAGTCCAAT